>BRDA01003336.1:0-10219 GCA_036984385.1 Crenuchus spilurus
TTTTTATTCACAATTTGTTTAGTGTCCCAACTTTTTTGGAATCCGGTTTGTAGTTTATAGACTAATATCTCCTATTCTAGTGATTAATAGTGTTTTTAGGTTGCTTATAGATATCTTCTAGTGATTAATTTTGCTTATTGAGGTTGTTTATAGATGAAAATCATCTATTTGAGAATGACTAGAATATTCCTCTGCTCTGTTGCATGATGTTTTGTGCACAATATGTGCTAAACCTACAGACAAGAGTTAACAGCTGAAAACTGAGCTAAAAAGTGGTAACTTTGTTCTACATCACCCTTCTAGTATAGGTGATTGAAAAAAAATAATTTTCTTCTGTTCTCTTGGAAAATCTGGGTGACACTAAACTTTTAAGCTGTAGCATGCAAAAAGCTATATATTGATTAGATTTTCATTCAGAAGTATAGTCATGAGTACACAAAGCAAAACACATATCAGGAAAGACAATCATGTGACTCAACAGAGCTGCCTTTCAGAAGAAATTCACTAAACTGATTAACAGGAAAATGACTAGTCATCATCATGGAATGTGCAGGAGTGACAATTTTTTTTCCCCATACAGGTAACTAGTCATGTAATCATTTTAGTACCTTTACAAAAACAGATTGGGAAAAAGTACAAAAATACCAGGTTTTAAAACATTCTCCTATTGGATTGATTTGGTCTAAAATACGGTACAAGCTCAAAATTCACAGGTGTAACCAATCACAAAGTAGCACAGAGGTTATAATCAGCATAAGTTAATTAGAAGAAGTGTTATTTTTGAAATACTAGAAAGTATAAATGATCAAAATCTGACTTTAGTACACATGACTGAGCAAAGAAAACATCCTATAGATCTGCCACTCTGGACAGTTCAAACCCAATTACCCTGAAATCCTTTCTTACTTGGATCAGGTGTGTTAGATTTAAAGTTGGTGCTAAACTCTGCAGGGTGATAGATCTCCAGAACCAGCATCAGGTCTGATCTAGTCTTACCTTTAAAATAAAAGGTGTGTTGAAACACAAAGGAGAAATGAACATTTTCTGTAATACAAAACTCCAGTTCTGCTTCTTTAAAGACAAGAACATCTCTGTCATCAAAAGTAATTCAATATTAGGAATATTAAAGTTCAATATATCCACAATTTAAACTGCCACAATAGTCTTAAATGTCCTCCTTTTTGGGGGTAAACAATTAGTCACATTAAGCAAGGCAGCATAGCATTTATATTTAATAAGGAAATCACAGATTTCCAGCTGCTACTGACTCATGATCAGCATTTCCATTCTGACAATAGGACCTTTGTTTTAAAGACGTCTAGTTTTGACAGACGTCACACACCAAGCCGACACCTTTTATTACATGAATAGTTTCCAACCTGTTTTGGCTTTGAACTTTACTCTGTTCACATGTACAGCATTTTTTCTGCAATGCCATGAATGTTGTAATAAGAAAAATACATCTGATGAAAAGTTAAATAAACACAGGGTGCACGGATTGAAAGCATGAAAGAATAAGGAAACACTTCGGATTTCTAGGTATCAGCAAAACTGCTCTTCCAACAGATAGCTTAAGCCTAAGACTGAGGATTCAGTCTGCAGTTCCTCAGCCATTTTGTAGACAATTTGTAACAAAGTTTAGAATAGAAGAATAGATTACTCAATTTTTTCATTTTAATTAATAATAACATTCAAAATAACCTCTCTGTTAGTAACCTATCAGGAAGTAGAATTCATGACATTTCAGGGTGAATTGTGGTAGATATTTTATAGTATAATTAAGTACAGTTATAAGCATTTCATAAGTTTTAAATTTTTATTGACACAACAAGTTTATGCAATGAGTGCTGACCATTTGGGTTCAAGACTTCTGCAATTCGTCCAGACAGGGGGGATGTTTTGATATCATTGTTTATTGGCAGTGTTCTTAGGCAAATTTGTGAGTGAGCCCTTTGATCTCAGAATGTTTTACTGTTGGCACAGGACTTGTGGCAGCATTCACCATTTCTTCTCTAGTCAAGATGTCCAGATGTCCCAAACAGTCTGAAGGGGGCTTAATCATATTCATCATCAAATAACTTTCCCCCAGTTCTCTGTACTCCAGTACCTGTCAGTCCTTGATGTTGTTTTGTGGAGAGAAGTGGCTTCTTCTCTCACTGTGCCTGTAGTTGCAATCTCACTTGCCTGCTTTTATTCCTGAGCAAGCTCTGCACCCAATTATGCACCTAAATAATCTTCAGGAGACAGTCCTAGCACTTGCTGGACTTTCTTGGGCACCCTGGCACTGTGGTGTCAAGGGCAGTTACCAGGAAGAGAACTGGATAGGGTTATAAAAGGGACACAGGAGCAGGACCAGTATCAGCTTATTTGTCTGATTAGATGTAATTATTTTGAATAATTTAAGTATTTCAATAAAAATACTAGATGCTCTTAGTAGTTGTAGCAGAATAGCTGCATTGGAGGACTCGGCGTGTCTGAAGGGTGGGGCTGAAAAATAAAAAGAGCACATTTGTCCCATTAGAAGGGCACTTCTCAATTGGAGGGGCACCTACTCTGGCTCTTCAGGAGAACCCTTTACAGCATTGCATCACATTTTCTCTACTGAACATGGCAATGTCTAGGGTGGGTGCAATAGAGGACACTTAATGCATCTTTTTCTATTGGAAAGACAACAGAACAAAAAAGATTATCAATCTTTCTTGTTCTAAAAGGCACACCATCATACTTTATTGCAAAAAGGTGAAGGGCATGCCATGAAGGGCAGCTAACAGTGCACCTTTTTTGTCATTCTAGGTTATTCTAGGACATTTTGTCAACGTTTTTCTACCATATGTGAATAAGGTCCACCAGTGCTCGGCTGTGTATCTTGTTTTAACAACACTAATAACACGGATTTGTTTAATACTTCCAATTGTTAAATATAATATAATTAGTGTTTAACGTAATGCTCCGTTTTCTGTTAAGAAAAAAATAATATGAATAGTTGTTTATATACAGAAACCACGAGCGCGACCTGACGCGTGTGCACGTGAAGGGAGGCAGATTCTTGACGGGAGTCAAAACTCGGCGCAACAGCGGCTTTCTGTCAGAAGTGGGATGGGTGACTTTATAGGCACCTGGCAACCGTGAACTGTTCATTTGTACAAGCACTAGAGCGCGGACGCTTCTGCTCCTCTCAGCGACAATGTGGACAAAGGTAAATAACTTTTCTCTGTTAATAGCTGTGTTCCCAAACACTGGTTCTCAGACTAATAATAGCCTGAGGAATTAGGAAACATCAAATGTCGAAAAATGTTCTTGTCTGTGTTCGTGGCTGAATTTCACAGCACTGGAAGCGTTTTTAGACAAACAGCGACTGTTTTTGTTGAAGCTGTTATTATATCAGTGATGTTAGTGTGTTTGAGCAGAAATATGACGTAACATTAACAGCTTTTCTCAGTTTCTGTCCAAACTTTGGAGCAAACTGTCAGAAATATTTCAGTGTAATAACTGCCTTTTCAGATGACATGAGCAAATATTGACTAGAACGTATATCAGAGTTGCAGTCCATATTCCTTATTTGTGATACAGTCTCGTTTAAATGAGCCTCTATTTTGTGACATGTACTAACACTTTTCACCCAGTGATGGACTGGCATGTCAGTGTTAAATCAACACTATTAGAGTTAAATTAACACTGAAGGTGTCAAAATATAACACTCCCAGTGTTAATTTAACTCTAATAGTGTTGAATTAACACTTGCAGATTTACTGTGTAAACATTTAGGTTTTTAGAACATTTAGATGACAGACTGGTACATACTTTACGGCATATTCACACATCTTTATGTGACATGACGATTGTTAGCTGTGTTATGGGAGATGAACATACAAGTACCCGTATCAGTGCTTTAGCCAACAACACAAAACATTTCCTCATGTTAGGCGACAGTGCCACGAACAGAATTCTACATTTTATGCCTTCAAAACTGCATTTTACTTCAGTGTTGAATCAGATTATATTAATAAAGTGCAAAACTGTATTTTCCAGTCACACTTGTGTCTTCTGGTGCTCAACATTACTGTTACATTAATCATGAACACTAAACCTAAGCTTAAGTTGACCTAAGGATCTTAATAATAAATTTAACCCTAACTTAAACTCAGTATCTTAATTATAAACCTGGTTCATATCTTAATATTCACAAGTTGAGTCCAGAGAGGCAATACTGTCTTACACTCAATCATAAACCTAACATAAACTTAATCTCAGTAACTTAATCATAAACCTAACATTAACTTAAACTCAGTATCTTAATCATAAACCTAACATTAACTTAATCTCAGTAACTTAATCATAAACCTAACATTAACTTAATCTCAGTATCTTAATCATAAACCTAACAAACATAATCTCAGTATCTTAATCATAAACTTAACATAAACTTAATCTCAGTATCTTAATCATAAACCTAACATTAACTTAATCTCAGTATCTTAATCATAAACCTAACATAAACTTAATCTCAGTATTTTAATCATAAACCTAACATTAACTTAACCTCAGTATCTTAATCATAAACCTAAACGTAACTTAACATCTGTATGTTAATCATAAAACCTAACACTCAGTAACCTAATCCTTAATATAATTTTAATCTATAACAATAATCTTGATCTTTACCTTAAGCCTAACCCTAATCCTAATTTTGGTAACCTTTTCTTAAATCTGACATTAACCCTAACTCAAATTTTGACCTCATTTACCTAATCCTAAACATGTTAATCTCAGTCCTAATCCTGACCTTAACCCTAGACCTAATTCTAATTTAACTAGAATAAAACTACATTTTACACTAAATCTAATCCTAAATCTAAATATAATCTCAGTATCTTAATTGTAAACAAAACCTTGATCTCAGTAACCTAGTCCTAAACATAACTTTAACCTTATTCTTATCCTGACATCAACCCTAAGCCTAATCCTAAACTCTGCCACCTAACACTAAACCTAACAATAACTTTAAACTGAATCCAAACCTTAACCGTAACTTTAACCTTAGCAACCTAATCCTAAACCTAACTTTAACCCAAATCATAATCTTACTTCAACCCTTATCCTAACTTAACCAGACAAACCCGAGCTTAACCATAAACCTAACTCTAATCTAGCTCTAAACATAAACCCTAAAGTTACAGTAACTTCATATAGTTTGCAGTTATAGCTCTATTACTATAAATACTGCCAGTGTTCTAATATTACATATACCTGAAACAGCATTTTATTCTCTGGCTGACCAGGAGACTGACCTTTTTCTCTTTTCTTCAAATATGTCCATGTTACTGGTAACAATGCCAAGTGCATATAGGCAGAGTCCCTAATACATATGTCTAAAACCTTACACCCTGTAGGTCTCTTACCCCATAGTGCTACATGTTGTTGTTGTCATCACAGAGTAGACGTCATATCAGAACTGTATAGTGTTGGGTATAATTTAAAGTGCAAAGATGCAAACGCAAATCTGTGACATAGACTGTATATATGCAGGGATGACGTGGCTCCACTGGCTTTCGTTCTATACACATGAAACCAAAATACTGCTTCCATCTTGTCAAATTTGAAGCTAGATTTTGTACAGTAGAGATCAGAGGTGCGGTCAGCCTGTCTCATCATTTAGTTGCACTGGTCTCTTTTTTCAACAGTCATTGGTTGAACTGATCCAAAGATGATAAAGCTTCAGTTCACTTTAACCATATTTAACCCCTGCTCTGCTGTCATCACATCAATTAAAAGATGAAAATAATAGTTTAAATAGTAGCTGAACTCTGTAGAGAAAATAACTTTGAGACTGATGGCCAAGACTGAGACAATTCAGAGTCCTTCTAACTATGCTAATGGTTCACTGGCTGGCTAACAGCTAGAAATAGATGCTATTTTTGCCAGGTCAAGCAAAAAAGTCCAGCCCAATTTCTGTTTAAAACCTAAAAAAGGTCACTGGTTCAATCCCTGGGCAGGTCATGACTGAAGTGCCCTTGAGCAAGGCACCTAACCCCCAACTGCTCCCCGGGAGCCATGGATAGAGCTGCCACCACTTCGAGTACATGTTCTCACTGCCTAGTGTTTGTGTTTCACTGTACAGATGGGTAAAATGTGGATGTCAAATTCTGTTGCATGCAATCACAACAGTCAAAAGGTTTTTTTTTTGTTTACAAATTAATTTAGGAGTATTGTTATTTTATCACTACATTATTAATTATATTATATACAAGAGTATAGAGACACCAACAAACAGAAACACATTTCTTGTATCAACATACTTGACCAATAAATCTGATTCTGATGCATTATTTTAGCTTGTATGTGAATTGATGGAACCTTCACCACTGTTTTATTTTCTTCTTTGTTCCACAGATGTACACAGTTCTGCTTTTCATTTACTTAGGAGGATGCACATTTGAGTTTGTGAAGTGTTACAGTACTGGGATATTTGATGATAGTGTATGCCAGTCAATGGCCGTTAGTCATAGTCCATACAGCGCTCAGACTTCTGATCCTCCTTTTTATGTTAGTCCTGACAGTATCTATGTCAGTAGTTCCTCTCTGGGTACACCTGTGCAAGGTGGGTCTGTTTTTCTTTCTATTATTAAAATATATTCCACACAGTGTTATATTCGATCTAGCCAAAATAAAACAAAAAGCATCATTAATCTTGTGGTTTTCACACAGTAATCACACTGTGTTTAATGTGCCATAACTTTGGCACAATCCACATGTTACATTTCTAATGTTAAATCCACTAAATCAAAAAGTAAAATGTTAAGTTTGTTTCCTGTAGAAGATGTAATAATTAAGCTGGTGCCTAAACTTTGCATATAGCTGTATATGGTGCAATACAGCTTAAGGTGTAGTCTCACTAATATGCACAAATAGCTTACTTCTGGATGACTTTGTGGACTGGAAGAAAATTTAAGAGATTTAAAGTGCTTAAGCCTCTATGCAATACACACTGCGTGCTATTAGAAAGAGCTTCTTGAATAATGTAAATATAAATTAAAACTTGCTGGGAGAGAACGGCAACATATTGTTTAAGTCTTACAATATTAAAATCTTAAAATAACTGTTAGTAAAATTAAGAAAAAATTCCTTATTATTTTCACTTTTTTTATTCCTAAAGTGTCGCTCACAGCCAATTCAACACAGCAGGGATTTGAGGGTTTCTTTTTGGAGGCAAGACAATTTAACAATATGCTACCTTTGGGTGTATTCAGTTTGACAGACTCAAGCATCAGCCAACTCCAAACCTGCTTTGGCAATCCTGTGAGTGTTTTATTTTCTCATTTTTCCACTTTGTCAAGAAACCAAAATGACAATACTGAACCAGACTCTTAAAATCTGTCAGTGACCACCACAAAATATGCTGCAAAGTAATTAATTGATATTGTAAAAGAACATTATATATATATATATATATATATATATATTTTATTTTTTTTTTTTTAATTTATTAAATATTATTGGCAAAGTCATTGTGATGTGTGTTAAGCACACAAGCCTCTGCTTACAATCAGATTCAACGGGTAATAAGTAGTAGTATAAAATACAAATACTTATTTAATTTGCATGTTTTATAATAAACACAATAAAATGTTTTAAAGTAACCAAAATGAAAACATTTTACTGATTATAGTAAATAATCAGTAAATTCATTTCTGTTCATAATTGAATTCAAAAAGGTAAACTGTACCAGATTTTATGTTCATTAAATATACAATTACACATTACAAGTTCTTTTTGTTTTAATGTTGATACTGTTTGATTCTGGATTTCTGGATTTTTATGAGCTACTGTATAAACCATACGGATCAACAGTAAAACAAATAAGGTTTGAGATATGTCATTGTATGCTTAATGAATATATCATATGACAGTTTACCTTTTTGAATTAAATTGTGAATACAAATGAACTTTTTTCATTATATTCTTTTTGATGTTTCACTGAATAAAACATGTCCTAATAATGTAAAAAGGTATTACATTATTGGTCCATGTTATTACAGTATTAGTCATGACAGTATATCTCATTATTAGGTGATTTAGAATGTTACTGGGTTTTACTACATGTTTGGGAAATTGGTACAAAATCTGGCTGTATGTTAGGAACAGGTGAAACCAGTCCTGACACTCTATGCTTATTCTTAATGTTCTGACTGATATTTACGTAAATAGTGATTTTTGTAGTATAGTTTATTCATGGTATTTCTCCCTTATTCAGGGTAAGGCTGTTGCCCATGTAGATAACTCATATAAGATAAGAGTAGATGTGACCTGGGTTGCTCCTTCTACTGGACTGTTCTACTTCAGGTAATCATCATGAAAAATAAACCACTGATTCTTACAGTTTGTATTATTTTGCCATAGTAAGGTGTAAAATAGTATGCAGTTGTTTCAATAATGTCAAACTATACTGAGTATATAAGTTGTAATTGCTGTTGTTTATGCTATCAGAGCTCCATTTGTGCAGGCATATGATATATTTTGGGCAATGAAACCCATACCTGCACCTGCAACAACACCAGGAACAACAACATCAACAACAACAACAGCAGCAGCAACAACAACAACAAAAGCAGCAGCAGCAACAACAACAACAACAACAGCAGCAACAACAACAACAGCAGCAACAACAACAGCAAAAACAACAACAGCAGCAGCAGCAACAACAACAGCAAAAACAACAACAGCAACAACACCCACCACGGTTACGTCTACACCCACAGCTCAAACCTCCTCTACGCACATTCCTACTGCATCCTTAGTTGTGTCAAAAGTGAGCACTACATCAACAGCTACCACTGATCCATCTGATCCAACATCTGTATCTATGGTTGCTTCTACCTTACAGCTATCAAACAACACAACTAAAGATAAAACCAATATTAGCAGCCATATCCCAATTACATCTGTCTCTACATCTGTCTCTGTGCTTAATTCTACTTCCCAGTTACCAAACCAGACAACTGTAAATAATACCAGTATTAGATGCAGTGATCCAGTTTCATCTATCATTACATTTCTCTCTTTGCTTAATTCCACTTCCCAGTTATTAAACCAGACAACTGTAGATAATACCAGTGTTAGCTGCAGTGCTACAGCTGTCTGTGCATTTGTCTCTCTGCTTAATTTAATTCCCCAGCCATCAAACCAGACAGCTGTAAATAGCACTAATATTAAATGCTGTATAATTGGCTTTCAGTGTCTCTTTGTGTTTAATTCGACTTTCCATGTACCAAAACAGATAAGTGTATTTAATACCAATATTAACTGCAGTGCTACATCTGTCTCTGCATTTCCCTCTATGCCTAATTCCACTTCCCAGTTATCAAACCAGACAACTGTAGATAATACCAGTATTCACTGCAGTGCTACATCTGTCTCTGCATCTCTCTATAGGTTTAATTCCACTTCCCAGCTATCAAACCAGACAACTGTAAATAATACCAATATTATATGCTGTACAATTAACTTTCAATGTGTCTGTTTGTCTAATTTAGTTTCTCAGTCATCAAAGCAGACTGTAGATAGAACAGTATTAGCAGCAGTGTTCCTATTACATCTGTGTCTACATCTGTCCCCAAGCTTAATCGCACTTACCAGTTATCAAACCAGACAGCCATAGATAAAACAAGCATGACTTTCTTCTTGAAACCCTCCGCTACAGCATATCCTAGAACAACTTTATAGACAGCTTCAAAATATACATAATCAACACAAATACTGTAAATATGATGCATCAACAAAGCACAGTTCAGCAGATACCACTGTTTTCCCTGCATATCACTTTTTCCTCTAGCAATTTTTCTGAACACACTGCTATAACTAAATAACTCCAGATATTGTGCTCAGTGTTGTGCCTGTGCTTTGTGCACATTTTTTGTACTACTAGAAAAATTCACATGGGTTGAATATTTAGTAAAATATATGAATGAAAAAAGTTTTGATAGTAGTATATTAAGAGCTCTCATAAATATTACATTAGTTATAAAGGTATACATTGTGATGTGTCCAATGACATTGCACTGAGACCCTTTAAAATAAAATGTTAACACTGTATATGCAGTTTGCCTCCTTTTGAGAGCCTTTATCATCATTTTCAACAAATGCATATGAAGTAAATATTTTAGCCTATTATGTGGAGGAATTTGAAGTAAAATGATTGTGTATCCATAAATTTATTTGATAT
>BRDA01003337.1:297-33604 GCA_036984385.1 Crenuchus spilurus
AACATCAAGACGTGGACTGGATTATCAGGTGCTAGCCTGCTACAAGCAACCAGAGACAGATGGCATTGGAGAGAAGTGACTCGTCTGTGCAGCCTGCCATCATGAAGCGATGACGGCGTATGACATGACATGACATGACAATATAATAAATTATATAAATATTTAAAAATCCTCTCAGGAAGGTGGTTTTTTTAATCTCTAAGGCAGAACTCTATTACAGTAAAGACAGTGCAGACAGTTCATCAACAGGCTTTCAGTAATAACTGAAAAACAATTATAGACACTAACGTGATACACTCCTAACCTCATGGCTCCAGAGAGTAATTGTGACTTGAAATAGTCTTGAAATTACATCTGGATCTTCTTATTGATACTGATTTTGCTGTTATCCTTCTTACATCATTACTGAATTCATCATTAACTGTCAACTGTCCTTGTTATTGTCCACCACTGGTCAGCAAGCAATGGTTCAATTTGTCAATATTTTCAAGGCGCCAAACTGTACAAGTGTAGCAAGTTTCATGCTATTAGAACATATTTTTTACACATCACCTGCACCAACCAAATTAAAACAAAGAGTGCACCAAAATATTTGTATTTGTTTAGAATGCTGTTCATATGTATGGTATGTCACATCTGTAGGGTAAATTATTGAAAAATCATCATCTCTTCAATTATTCAACAGTTTAGTCAATTTGACTGGGAATGAGACATACCGTGGATGCTAATATAGAGTGTAACAGCACCGGGAGATTTAAGTGTACATTTTTGACATCCATATCTCTGCTTTACAGTTTCTATTAACAGGTAATTTATAAATTGAATTAGAATCACACATGACACCAAAGTGACTATCAAAAGACTCTAATTTTAGTAGTTATTTCAAAATAAACTGAAGCATGTACATACAAAGTCAAATGTGTTTATACAGCACTTTTTTATTACTGATGTCACAAAGAGGCTTTACAGAGTTCCAGTGATAACATAAAAACAAATCCACCGTGAGCAGGCCAACAGCCACAGTGGCAAGGAAAAACTCCCTCAGAGCTGGAGGAAGAAACTTTTGGAGGAACCAGACTCACATGGGGGACCCATCCTTATCTAGTCAAATACATATAAGACAGTCATCATACTATGATGCTGTTGTAGTGTTCAGGTGAACTAATTTAGTGACAATAGTGAAATAATAATGTAAGAATGGTAGTAAAAATAGTATCGATGCTAATAATTGTATAGCAGCAGTTTAAATCCATATGAACTTTAGTGTGGTCAGTAATGTAGGGCAGGTCAGTAATCTGGAGTAGGTCATTGTAGTTGCTTGGTGATCAGCTGCTCAAAGGTAGGCAAGAATTGCATTGTGCAGAGATCTCAGCAGTCAGGAGTCTCAGTAGCCTATCTTTTATCAGCATCAGGCCAAACTGGTGGGTAGTCACTCACTTGGAAAAAGACAGACATTGAATTATCATATTCATTAGACATCATTATCATCAGATGCAGACCATCTATAGCAAGCAATGTTGGACCCAGGCTAAAAAAGTACTCATGGACCCTAGCCATCCCAGCAATGAACTTTTCTCTCTGCTTCCATCAGGGAGGCATTTTAGCGCCCTGAAATCAACACAGAGAGGCACACACACCCCAGACTACACAACCACACACACATACACACAGACTTGGCACTTTATTAAGCACATTTACGTACATTCGACCATCCATGTTTACACTTTCCCACCTATGTACATTTGGATATTTGTATGTTTTGCACATTTATCTGCATGTTTGCACAAGAAATCTCTTCTTTATCTCTTCTTAATTTTATATATAATAGTTCTTTGCTATATTTGATTGATTGTTGTGACTGTTGTCTTTGATTGATTGATAGTTCTGTATGGGTTTATAGAAATGTATATTAACATTATTAGAGTGTGTCTAATGATTCAGGCAGAAATATGTACCTAAAAGGAGAGAGCTCCAGACATGGGGTTCAGTTCCTAACCCTAACCCAGTTCAGTTGTGGAACTATTTGTGCTAAATAAATTATTAAATAATCTAGTATTACTGTTAATAAATAATGCTTGTAGAATTGTTGTATAAACAAAACATCACACTGGAGGTTGTGCTTTTATTCTGAATATCAGCATGTCTGTGTTAATCACAGCTGGGCTGAGTGTCAATATAGCAGTACTCCTTGCACATATAATTAAAATAAAATAAATAAATAATCACAGTTTTGCCTGAATTTCAGGTAAGCAATCTACTACAAACATCATAGACTGTTCTATCCAGATAGTGTTGAAGGTGTTCTCCAAGCAAGCAGTGGATCACTGATGTTCTGGCATATTTTAATAAGTTGCTTGAAGTGTCATCTACATTAAATCAGAATGTCTACTATATAGCATTATAAAGTTAATGTGTCGGACCACAACACCCACCTTTCACAATAATAACAGGTGGCTACATCTTAATCGATCTCAAATAGATTTGTATATGTGACTTATGACACTGTATGACAGTGTTGGCTCTGGACAACATTAAGTTGACTAGCTAAAATAGTAGTAGAAGCCTAAATTCTGTCTGTTTATGTGTTTGTTTTCATTAATAACCAGTTAGGTTAATTAAAATTCAAGTTCAATAGGTTTTTATTGTCATTTCTGCTATATACAGTACATGTACAGTACATATTGAAATTAAACAACATCCCTCCAGGACCAGGTGCAACACAGAACACAAGTACAACAAAAAACAAACAATAAACATACAATAACTACTAAATAAATGCAACAAATACAAAATACTGCTTACAATTACTAGATTAAAGCACATTACAGGAGGAAGGACAAATGTGATGTTCAGTATGTGGTACTGAGTGATATATAGCAACAGTTTTATGATATTTTAGCAGCAGTTGTTATAGTACAGTGTGGAATATTGCAATGGTTATGTAGGCAAATACATTGCTGTGCAAATGTGCAGTGATATTTAGTCCCTGAGAGTCCGACTGTGTGCGTTAAGGAGTCTGACAGCCTGAGAGATGAAACTGTTAGACAGTCTAGCATTGAGGGTCTGAATGCTGTGGTATCTTCTACCAGAAGGCAGCAGGGTGAAGAGATCATGTGATGGATGTGATGTGTCCTCCACAAAGCTGAGAGTTTTCCGGATGCAGTGCTTGTAAATGTCTGAGAGTGATGGGAGAGAGACTCCAATGGTCTTCTCAGACGTCCTCACTTTACACTTGAGAGTCTTGTAGTCAGTAATGCAACTGCTCAGGATGCTCCCTATGGTTGTAGAAGTAGAGTAATGATATGAGAATAATGCAAAAGAGTTTCATTGAGAGTTTATTTTTTGTGCAAACACATAATTACAATGAAGGCTATTTAATCCAATGAATATCTTGGATAGTCATTTTTTCTGTCCATAAAGCACAATTATATGTTCATTCTCTTACCAGTAACACCTTGTATGTCTGTAATTTTCTCCATTTGACAACCTGACATGGTTTGATGTAAGTCTTTGTAGGTTTGTATTAAGCACATTGCTAATAAGTGTACATAAGCTTGTATTATTTGTTAGCTATATTACTTTTACAGCACAAACTAAAACAAAAGCTTCATTACCAAACTATGAAAGCTGCATTTCAAAAGCTAAGCTGCATTTCTAGACTTTTTAAGTCACAGAAGGCTGTTCCACACCAATCTAAGGATTCTTTGATTATGACTTTCCCCTCTGGGATTAATAAAGTTTATCTGTCTATCCATCCATTCATCCTTCCAACCGTCCACACAGCCAAAAAATTTAGCCAATTATTAAGGATGCAATGGGAGTGTCCTTTTATGATCTGCTGTCACCCATAATCCTTTGTGTGTTGCTCTGACCCAGCAGAGGTTCAGGAGAAATGTCAGAAGAAAGCAGTGCTGTCAGACTGCAGTTTCTTCATTTTCTCTATCATACTTCCCACTGACTTCTTTCTGATGATGTGGCAATATAGCTTTTATTAGTTTCATTTTACATGATGTGATACAACAAGTATTCTTCACAGGATCCTTCTTAGGACAGTACTGCAGAAGACACTCCTATCCAGGCAGATTAGGTTTGGGAATTCAGCCTACCTATTTGCACAAAAGTTTAATATTTGTACTTTCCTGCAAATAAACCCTTCATATCTCACTCATTTTACAGTGTGAAGAATGTCATTAACACCATGTGTTCAGTGTCCTAACTACCTGCTGCTGAGTTTTTATTGGAATATTTTGTTTGTCTAATTTTCCAGTATGTGATCCAGTACTGGGAAGCGTTATGATTAATTCCACACCTCATCTGGGAAAAATATGAACATTCTCTGGTTGTAATTTGTCAGCTTCAGAAGGATTATGAATGCAACAGTTGCGAGATAATTAGTTTTTAAATCAATACAACATACGCATCTGCTGATGCAATGAAGTGTATACTCATACAATCTGCATTTCTAGCCTGGCCTTCCCAAACACAAAGCCCATCCTTCGTGTATATGGCTTAAAACACTTCCCCTTGATATTCCTCTTGATATTGCTGCTGTCAAAGAAATGTTTTACTAAAAATCATATTTGCACAGTTTTAACCTTTCCTCAGGTGTATTCTCTCAGCCAAGACATGTTTTAAGCCCAAATTGTCTTTTTTATTTAGAACTAGAAGGCTATCATTGTTAACAGTAGAATTCAATAGTCATCTAAATAACCCAGGTGTTTTCGTCAAAATATATAATTAATACATGTATTAACTAATTCAAACTGCATCCAGATCTTTCAGATTAAGGTCTAGAAGACTGGGTTTAGTTTATGTCATGGTATGACTTGCTGTAAACTATAAAAAATAAATTTAAGTGCCAAATGTTGTGTCTTCCATCTTGGACATAGTAGGGAGTAATGTTTTAGAATCAATTTTAGTGATAATTGCTATAATGAAATCTATCCATGATCAGTCATCCTAGCAACCCTGCTACTGTCTGAAGTGGTTGCATTCCAAACATTATTTTTTGGGGGAATCATTGCATTGAAACAAAGAATTAAGTTATATTTGAGCGTTTATATACAAGCCATATGTTATTTTCTTCTTATTAGAATTAGATATGAACCATCCTTTATGCTTTGGTCATGTTTAATACTGAAACAAATGTCAGAAGTGTAAACTAGAACCATTAAAGATTACAGGTTTATATGTTCTGAAATAGATTTATAGTATAAATCTAAACTAAATTATTTAATAAATATCAAATGTCTAGCAAAATGGGAAAATAAAGGTTTTTGTTAGCATTTATCCTTTTCAGGCCATCCTACTGGTCTCTTTCTGGGACTGAATACTCCCCGCTACAGCACCGTGGTCAAACACACTTCAGAGCGTCCCTAAAGGATTGACCCAAATCAGTCCTGCCACGCTGGCTAATTTCTGCAAACACGAAAAAGGGATTAAGAGGTGAGATTAGGCTGGAACTGCCTAAGGAGTGACTGTCCTCAACCAATTATAATCCCACTCTAAATCCCCCCAACATCATCTCCCCTTCCATCCACATCTTCACTTCATTATAAATGGGACAGCATGCCAAACCCAATTTATTTCATATTGTATCATCTGATTATCTGTTTAGAATATGTTTTTGGCCATTTCAAGTAATCATATGGGCAAAAAATCTCATTTACAATTTTACATTTTTCAAATTCCTGAGCGTAGTAGAGCAAGCAAGACGTGTTTGGTCTCCAAAGTTTGTTTCTCAGCTTTTGCAGTGGAGCTGTGGGGAAAATGAAGCTAACAAGTTACTGACTCTCCTACCCAGCTAATTAGCAACCTCAAGAAGCTCTGTGCAACAGTTTTATTCTCACATTGATTGAGTGCATGAGTTTATATAAGTGATTAGTCAAGGGAGGAGCATGAACACATGAGACAAACCACAAGAGTCACATTGTCGTTAATTCACCAATATAGCCCATTTTTTAGCCAGAGCATATGATGAGCATGAGAAGATTATATGTGTGTGTGCAGTGACAAAAGTTTGATTTCAGAGTTGGAGTGGACTCAACTGGATTGAGTAGGGTGGGTGGGTGGTTGAGGGGGACGACCTGAACATAAATTAAATTATACATTTTTAATCTATATTAATACATTATGTAAAATATAATCAATAATAATAAAACTTTTACTATTTATAATATACTAATAATACCTAGTAATAGTTATTAGTATTACTACTAAAGCAATAACATTAATATTAATATTATTTATTAATAAACTATTAATGAATTGTTATATATTAATAAACTATTTAATTGAATATTTAATCACATTCTTTCAGTTCACTGTGTTTTCTAGTAGTTCTTCTAGTTTTCTATTGTTACTGTTAAGTTCACTGTTCCCTTTGTGGCTTGACTGGTTGTAAAAATGTTACACTTATTTTTGGACAGACCTCTTTTACATAAAATTATACTTTTTTTTTTTTTTTTTTTTGTAAAAATAAGCAGTTAACATAGGTCCATTTGACCCAAAGACCACAGAAGTGTTAACTGTTAACATTTCAACATAATAATGTTTCAACATAATGTCCAAACAGACACAACTTAGAGTGGCAGGTGAACATGGACTCCTAGGCAACTAACTTGCAAAATACCACAGAATGAAAGACAGCAGGGATGGCCAATCACACGTTAGCAAGAAATGGCAGAGCCAATCAATGAGCTTGTGGATGGTCTAAACGGAAAAAGGCTTCAGCTAAATCAACCATTTTCTACTTGGTCCTAGTGCTTGACCCATCTCCATTTAATATACCATAACACTGTTTTTGGACAATAAAGATTCAAGGGACCAAAACTGCCATTTAAGTGATGTGTTCCCCCTGCCCTTCAATGATCAGGACCCTCACAACACTACCATAGAGCAGGTATTGTTTGTGTGGTGGATGATTTTCAGCACTACATGATGTGATGGTGTGATAGTGTTGTGCTGGTATGAGTTGATCAGACACAGCAGAGCTGCTGGAGATTTTAAACACTATATTATCTCCCTGTCCACTCTATTACACACACCTACCTGAGTGACTAATCTTGTAGATGTAAAGTCAGAGACAGTAGCTGATCTGTTGCTGCACAGTTTGTGTTGGTCCTCTAGTCCCTTATTCT
The DNA here is from genome assembly GCA_036984385.1 of Crenuchus spilurus. NCBI lineage: Eukaryota > Metazoa > Chordata > Actinopteri > Characiformes > Crenuchidae > Crenuchus > Crenuchus spilurus. The sequence continues at coordinate 7,437 of BRDA01003337.1, forward strand.
TGATCATAGGATGCTGCTCACTGGACACTGTTAGGTGGTTTTGGTTTAATGGATTATTTTCATGCCAGTAGTGAGAATGAGGTGTGTAAAAACATCAGCATCTCATGTTTGTCTTTGTTTATGTGTAGGAACCTTGAAATCTGACTACATGAATAGAAGTCAGTGTGTTTAGCATGTCTGCTTTCCTCAGTAACCCAGGGAGGATAATCTGGAGTGTCAGGACTTTATGCAAAGAGCTCATACTCATCATCACTGTTAAATGGCAAACAAGCAGTCAACATTGCAAGAACCAGAACACCAAATGACCACCAGTCCACAGAAAATTAATAGTCCTGACCAAGTGTAATCCACACGCACACATGCACACACACACACACACACACACACACACACACTAAATTATCTTCAAGAGGCAACAGTTAGATTGTCACTACCCATAACATTTAAAGCAACAGTTGGGCAATGGATATGCTTATAATTCAAGTGTTGCTTCATTTTTTGCTAAATGGAGCTGCAAGACTACACACATAGACTACAGGTCATACTGTGTTCTAAAACACACTGATGTCTGTGAGACCTTATGATTGAGAGATGTTTTCATAGAGACATCCAGGCCACATTACACAAAGCTAATATTTGGAATATTAGGTTTTATATCAGTACATCTGGGGGCGGGGAGATGACATTTTGAGCAAATCTCAATATTCCAGAAGGGGGTAAGTTCCCATCAAAATACATTACCAGTCAAAAGTTTGGACACACTTCTCATTCAATGTTTTTATTTGTTTCATTGTAAATGAATACTGAAGACATCCAGACTGTGAAGGAACACATAAGGAGTCATGTAGTAAACTTAAAAGTGTTAAACAAACCAAAATATATTTTAGATTCTTCAAAGTAAACACACAACTGATGTCTCAAACACATTAAGAGGCAAGAAATGCAAGTCATGAACTCTTGACAAGACACAGCTGTTAACTGAAAGCCATTCCAGGTGACTACCTCATAAAGCTGACTGAGAAAATGCCAAGAAAGCTGCCATCTAAGCAAGAGGTGCCTACTCTGAAAAATGTAAAATATAAACATGTTCTGGTTTAACACTGTTTTGTTCACTAAATAATTCTATATTTCTAAGCACAGGAAATTGTGTTGAAATGACCATCTATGGCAACTGACTGTATGCTACAGATGCAGCAGCTAGAGACTAGAGTGAAAAACACTGGAGTAGTCTTAAAATACAGTGTTTTGTATTAGTCTGTATTGGGGCTGAATATGGATGGTTTCCCAGAAACTACTTTTTAACTTTATGCTAAAAACTTGCATTTTCACTTTGTTTCACAAGATTTATAGAAGAAAAATACTTTCTAGTAATGCATTTCCATGTGATTCATACAAGTGTCACGCACACACACACAGGCCTGTTTGTGATTGAGCACACCTGTAGTACATTAGAAGATAAGAGAAAGAGAGGGAAGAGAAAAAAGCCAAGTAAATACAGAGAAGAATGGAAGCAGAGAGAGAGAGAGAGAGAGAGAGAGAGAAATTGAGGGATAGAGCAGTAAGAAAGAGGTGAGTCTCAAGGGGCTTGTGTTTTAGACCACACAGAAGGCCCTCTGAGCTTTTTCTCTTTTTCTTTTTCTCTTGTGCCCATTAAGAATCTGAGACCACATTCACAAGTGTGTTAAGAAAGAAAACCTTCATAAATGTGTTTTCTTAGTTCTTTCTTAAGAAAAAGGCATCAAAAAATTTTATTTTTCAGATAATGATCTTGTTCTTAATCTTTTTCTTAAAAATAATTCTAAGAACAAGTAATATTCTTGAAAACTTGATGTTCTTAAATGTTTTCTTAAACTTATGGTTACATGCTTGTTTTTTCAGCTGTAAGTTGTAAACAGTATTTTAAAGCATTATTTACAGTAACCATAACTTCTTTTTCTTGTAAGCTAATTTTTTAATGCTTGGGTTGATGATTGTTGTTGTGGGTTGATGATTGTTGTTGTGACTAAACAGAATCCATGGAAATCATGGTTCCTTCAAACTCAAAATCGCATCATTTGGTAAGTTTTAGCACACATACAAAAACAATGAAACAAAAAGCTTTCATGAAGCTCATCCTTGTCTGACTTCATTATAAGAGTGTTCAGCAGTCATAGTACACTGAAAAAAGTGATGAGTTGATTAAAATATATTCAAATGTATTCATTTGTCTGTACAAACAAAGGTCAGAATTGTCCAGGCTGTGGTTCTTTATGGATGTGAAATTTGGATATTAAAAAGGAAAAATATTGACTGTTGTTGGTGGGGAAGACTTTAGATATTACAATGGGCAGCAAAGAAAACAATGTCTCCTTGAATAAATCAATCCAGACCTTTCACTCGAAGCCCAGTTTTAGGCTCATTATGAAAATAACCAGTTGATTGGAACAGACAGTTATGCTTGGAACAACTGACAGTAAGAGAGGAAGAGGACGACCAGCCACAAGAGATGGATACAATCAGAGGACTCATAAACATGCCAGTGAGAAATCTGAAGACCCCAACAGAAGGCAGGATTTTTTGGAGAAACACTATCCATATTTTCACCAAGAGCGGATGGCACTTAATAATGATTCAAATATGTCTTTCCCACATGAATGAAATATATTACATCAACAGCCAGTCAACACCAATGCTAAGCAAAATACATATACAAAATACATTATAAACCAATTGCTATTATGGCTAATTTGATGTTGCTCCTTTATATGCAACCAAAACAGCTTTGCCCCACAATGACATGAAAGACTTGTGAAGGTGTCCTGCAGTATCTGTTGTTAGCAGCAGATCCTTTAAGTCCTGTAAGTTGTGAGGTGGAGCTACAGAAGATTTCTTTTCTAGCACTGATGCTTGATATGTCCTCCAGCCATGACTATTTGGCTCGTGTCAAATTGGCTTAGGTCTACTGTCTTACTGTCTAACATATCCCAAACCTTCACACGCACCATTGTTAATGTCATCGATTCATTAACACTGTGACTGATCAGTGCTGATCAGTGTATATACAAGCAGCTTTTCATCATTACAGCTGAAAAGGCAATGTAGCAGTCTGAACATATGATAACATTCACACACACGCCCTCATACAAACTCATATAGCTGATTACAGGCTTCCATCAACTTCCATCATAAAGTGGAAACACCGCATTACATATCTAAACACACTATCAACCAGGCAGCTGATAAAGCACAGCACCTGCATGATAAGGCCACTCCCAGAGATGAAAGGTGTTTAATGTCATCATTAACTGCTTAAAAGGTGTTCCTAAAGCCTCTTATCTTTCGTGTGTAGAACATATTCTAGGCCAAAAGTCTGGAATCAAAGAGATTCTTTTGGCTTTCTGAGAGAGATATACTGCACAGCATTTCATCATCCCTTCTTTTTGCTCTCTGTTCCATCCCTCCTTTATTGAGGGAGGTTCAACAGAAGTTGAAAAGGACACCAGAAGTAGTGTCACTTTCATGTCACTTTCATAAAGACCCAATTCAAAATGTGCAAAAAATAAGTTGGAACTGGAGCAAAATATATCAAACAATTTAATAAATTAATTAATATAATAAGACAATGGTAGGAAGGGCTGAAACAAAATCATCTACTCTATATGCAGTAACCTTTGTATATTGCATGATGTTGTACTTCTAATTGTGTTCTACAACAAACAACACAGACATTTGTGGTCACCCATTCAGCTTTTATAACAATACATACCTCTATTTCAGTACAAAATCAAATCCACTGCTGCATCAGATTCTCAGTCTTCTACAGTAAATGTGAACCTCCAGTCACAGTCACATGTTCAAGTCTGTTTGTCCTCTACGTGCTGTTTGTTTACGTTTATGTCATGTCTCCGCCCTCGTCTTGAATTGTCATGTCTTGTCATTGTGCTCACCTCTGTCTTGTTATTCCACAGCCTTGGTTCTCCATCCCATGTGTGATTATGTTTGGTTTAAATGTTCCCTTGTATGTCAAAACTTTTGTAGGTCATTGTATTGTTTCCATGACTTAAGACTTTTTGTCCGAACAAAATTTCATTGCAGTTGACTCAGCACAGGATTGAAATACTATTGACTATATCAATAGTCATGAGGCTCATTCTTTATCTTTTTTACTCACATATCTTAGTTAATTGTACTTAGTGCTATTATTATTATATTAACCTATACACCTTTTTGTCTCCCTATTATTTGGCGACCGCGGAGGAACGAGCACTCTCCAGGCTCAGCACGGAGCTTGAGCAGCTGGGTTGCCAAATCCAGTGGCTCTTGGAGAAGCAGACCGAGCTCCAGTGTGAGAAGACGAGGCTCGAAGCTGCCCGAGATGCTTCCTGCATGAATACCTGCAAGACCTCATCACATGTTATGACCCACCAAGATTACTCAGATCCCAGGGTGCCGGTCTCTTACTAGTTCAGAGAATTCATAAGGCGTCATCCAGGGGAAAAAGCCTTCTCCTATATAGCCCCACGATTGTGAAATAATCTTCCAGCTAGTGTTCGGGATGCAGACACAGTCTCTACTTTTAAATCGAGACTCAAAACCCACCTGTTCAGTTTAGCTTTTTGTAATTAACCTCTCCTTTCCAGTTACTGTCGTTACAGGACTTCATGAACATGGGGAATTGCGGAAATCTCAGACACTCTACGATATTGTTCCAACATGCTGGAGATTGATGAAGGAGTTATGGATGGATATCTGTCTGGTTTGATGACACTCTAATATCTGTTCTTTCTGGTTTCCTTCCTTCCAGCCAGCTCGACCGGATGCAATCTCAATGCAAATATTCACATATGTTTTCTACTGCACTCAGCCTAATTGTTTCTGTTTGCTGTTTGTTTTCTTCTCTCTTTTCTGAGGAAATGGCCACTGAAGGTATTTGATGGCTGAATTCTCCTGCAGTCTGCAACAGACACCAGGTCCACTACACCAACTGCGGTCAATTCCTTCTGTTCCGGAGTGGGTTTTCCTGCGGTTGACACCAGACCTGCTGCTCACTTACATCTACTACTAGCAATGAACGGACTGAAGCTCTAACGCTACTGCATTTTAATTATGATACCTGATATGGATGCAATTATCACTATTATTAATATCATTATTGTTTTACATTATAGCACAATGTCAGACTTAACTAAGGATGTAAATCTCTATCAGTAGTTTGATCAGAGGAGGATGGATCCCCTTTGTGAGTTTGGTTCCTCCCAAGGTTTCTTCCTCCAGCCTTGAGGGAGTTTTTCCTTGCCACTGTTGCCTTCGGCTTGCTCACATCAGGCTTAGATTCAGATTGTTTGATACTAATTATGTAAAGCTGCTTTGTGACAATGCCCGTCAATAGTTAATGTCAATTATAGATAGATAGATAGATAGATAGATAGATAGATAGATAGATAGATAGATAGATAGATAGATAGATAGATATAAGCTGTACAGCAGCAGCAGAGAAATGCTAAAAAGTGCAGTAATGAGAAATGTATAAAGATTATTTGATACGTTTTTAAAGAGTGGACGTATTGGCAGTTTGGAGAGTGTAAACAAGGACATATTATCTGGTACAAGAGCCCTTGTATCTCATACAGCAGCATACTTCCATTCAGATGTTTGGTTTAAGAGTTCAGAGTTCAGCAGTCTGTTGACTCGGGGGGGGGGGGAGCTGTTATAGAACAGCAGACAGCAGAGAACAGGCCATGGTGGGGGTGAGAGGGATCATTGGTGATGTTCCTGGCTCTGGACATGTAGCGCGTGGGTGCAAAGTCCTGAATAGAGAGGACGGAAGTCCCAATGATTTTCTCTGCTGCCCTCACCACTCTTCTCACATCCTTCCAGTCAGAGGTGCTGCAACTTCCACACCACACAGAGATGGAGCTGGTCAGAATTGTCTGTATGGTGCTTCTGGAGAATGTGGTGATGATGGGCAGGGGCTGGTGGGCTCTCTTCACACTGCACAGGAAGTGCAGATGCTGCTGTGCCCTCTTGACCAGTGACACAGTGTTCACAGACCAGGTGAGACTGTCTGTGATGTATGTATTGCACCTGCCTCTACACCTCCTTCTGACAGTAAAAGTTGTTGACAGTGAGCTTATAATCTTGTACAGCTGTTTAAAAACACAAATTTCACACATCATGGGAACATGAGAATATTGTGAATATGTGATGTAAGCTAGCATTAGTACTGTAGCACATATTTAATTCATGTTGAACAAGATAACCTTTTTCTTTTTCAAAATCACTCTGATTGCTGAGAGTAAAAAGCTGTACTAAAGCCTACTTCACTGTCAACAACCTGAACACTACAACTGAGATAAAAATCAGTAAAACTGTCCTACCTCACACTTCTACCAGAGAAAATTAAATATCTAGAATGGCAGTATTTGTCAAGTCAAATTAATTTATAAAGCACTTTTTACAACTGATGTGACAAAGCAGCTTTACAGGGTCAGTAATAACAAAACACCAGAACCCCAGTGAGCAAGCCAACAGCAAAAGTGGCAAGGAAAAACTCCCTCAGAGCTGGAGGAAGAAACCTTGGGAGGAACCTGACTCACATGAGGGACACCCATCCATCAACTAATTATACTAAGTTCTTGTTCTTAATACAGTCACATAATCCTATGATGCTGTTATAGTGTTCAGGTACTGATATGGTGACAGTAGTGAAAGAGGAATGATAATAAAGGTAGCAGCCAGAAAAGTCTATATAAACTTGAATGTGGTCAGTAGTGTAGGGCATCTGGAGCAGGTCACAGTAGTTGGTTGTTGGTAAGCAGCTGGTCTAAGGTGGCATCATGCAGAGATAGCCTTGGACCGATCCAGTGGGCAATCACTCACTCGGAAAAAAACAGACATGGAATTAGTTCTGTTTGAGTTTATAGAGTATAAGAATTATAAGACTTACCAGTGTGTGACTAATGACTCCAGCAGAATTATCTAGAACAGCCTACCTAAAAGGAGAGAGCCAGAAGGTAAACAGGCATGGGAGCTCCCCAAGATACTGACATCTCTCTAATTTTTAGAAGTTTATTTAGGTTTCTGCTAGAACATCCTGATAATAGTGCCATGTACACAACATGTACCAATTTTTCTGCATCATGTAGGGATTTTATGATTAATTCAACTAGAACAAAGAAAATGTTAAAAAGAACAGCAGCCTAAAAGATTTGAGGTAGCATATATCATCACACTGTCCACCTCAAAATAAATATTTTTATTTCTATAATTATTCTGGTCATTCTTTCCAACACTGCTGAAGTGAGATGAGATACAGACAAGGAAAAGATCATATCAGTTGAATGAATGGTTGAATAAGGAATGTGTGTGTGTGTGTGTGTGTGTGTGTGTGTGTGTGCATATATGAACTATGCTTTGGACATTTGTTAAGATCAAATGTCCCCACACTATAAGGAACTGGACCATAACTGGGGCAGTAAATTTCCTGTCACTGGGGTGGGTCTTCAGCACTTCAGCACATAATTCTACCAGATATGTGAAGCTACATGTATGATCTTTTCTCTTGGAAAGTGCGTGTAGTGAACATTAAAGTTGCATTAAAGTAAACTATTGGACCTTAAAGACCATGTTGTGACTGTAAGAGTACATTTACATTGTCTGTACCTTGTTGGACACAAATGTACCTGTGCAGTAGGTCTAACTTTTGTTCTGACTATGTAGAAATTACATTAGACATTACACCTTAGGACATCTGGCAGGTTTAAAGTTTATATATATATATATATATATATATATATATATATATATATCTTTACGTTTATATATATATATACCACTGATTAAAGTTAGGGTTGTGGTGGCATAATATTGGAATTCCTTTCCCATACTAAAAAGTCACAAAAAAGAGCCAAAAATATCCATTGCATTTCGTAGCTTTTAATTAAAAGAAAAGAATGGGCTGATGATTTGGCTGTTCGCTGGCAGATTCCCTGCTATCAGCCTGTGCCGTTTCACATCCACACCTCCCTCTCTAACGAAGCGGAAGAGTAATTACCAAAGCAGAGAGCCGCCTGGACACTGCTGATATCAACCACCAGGGCTTGAGCGGTTTATCGACATGTTCAGCCTTCTGCAGAATTGAACGACAACCTAGATGTTAATTCATTAGCTGAAAGCCATTCCAGGTGACTACCTCATAAAGCTGGCTGAGAAAATGCCAAGAAAGCTGCATCTAAGCAAGAGGTGCCTATACTGAAAAATGTAAAATATAAACATATTCTGCTTTGTTTAACACTTGTTTGTTTACTAAATAATTTCATGTGTTTCTTCATAGTTTGCGTGACTTTAGTATTAATCTACAATGTAGACCATTTTTAAATCATAAAAAACCACCGAATGTCCAAAAGGTGTGTCCACACTTTTGTAAATTGTATATTGTGGTTACAGTCTTGCTGCTCCCAAAAGTGTTTCTCTTAGTTATTTCACCAGTATTGTGAATATTTAACTGGTGAGCACAATAAGGACATGGAAATGTATTATTGTTTGTTTAGCATATTATGTTTGATAAATAAATGATCCATTTTAGGCAAAAAAAAAACTCCTAAGAGATCACATACTTTTAAGATGTGTTAGCTAGGCTAGTCTTGCTAGCAGTTAGGCACAGTATAGTCACTGTGCAGGCCTTCAGCTAGTAGCTTCATGACAAATATATATATGAACCAATGGAGCAGCTTTTAATTGTCCTAACAAACCATTGGTCAGAAAATTAACAAAAAATAAGGCCATTTGCTCAACTCTGCTTGTTGCTACAGTGAATTATTGGGTGAAAGCCAGAAAGAAAGAATCAGACTTTGTGTTATTGTACACAAACATACCACTTTGCAATAAGACTACCCTTAACAAACAAAATGACACATAGCTTGACAAATAGTGACACTTTCATCTACTCTATTAAATCTCAGATCTCTCAACCTCATGCTGCTCATTTTCTGCATCAGACAACATTATATGTGTCAGCATCATCAGATATTTTAATCATGTTTTATTACTTAACCACCAACAATGTTTTATTAATTGGATTTGGAATTCAGTAAATTATGAATTCTGTAAAGCATAAAGTCTTTTTATAAATTGTTTACCTGCATATTAGCATATTATTTACTATTTGGCAAGCAATGTTTCAATTTCTCATTTCTATTTATGAATTATGAGTGCTTATTTATGATTTGATTATAGACCTTTCATAAACCCTTTATGAGGGTAGTCTTATTGTGAAACAAATAAAATAATAATAATAAAAAAAAACTCAGACTGACACCTGTCTTGGTGTTCAAAGTTTCTAATATATTTGGGGTGTTTATTATTATTATTATTATTATTATTATTATTATTATTATTATTATTATTAATTTTTTTTTTTTTTTTTAAGATTAGTGATTATTTGGTAAGTTGTTCCACCTGATGCAGCACATTACAAGCCTGAAATCAAGCACTCAGATAGAACCAGGAGTGACAGATCATTACAGAGCTACAATGTACACAATAGTGAGTAATATTTTAATAGTTTAAATATTTCAATTGCTTAAATAAAATGTGGCCCAGGAGTGCACAATATACAAACTGAAATTATGTGAATTAATACTTTGATTTTAATTAATGTGAAACAAATCACTTTACTAATATTACTGCTTCATGCAAATGTTGCCAGAATATTTATCTTTCAAGAGAAACATGCATGCAGTTTTAGCCTGAGTACCCTGAAGAAAAACAGGTGACAGCAAGCCTAATCATTTATTTATCTATTCATTTATTTATTTATTTCAACCAGATTAATTAGCCTCCACTGAATGTTTGTGTACTTTGTGAATACATTTACTTTTTTTTAATTCTTTTTAATTAACTCCCACTCAATATGCATTTGAATACTGAAATGTTATATTATATAAGATTGCTTTCAGCTGTTAGCTTCACTATGGAAAAGACAAATGAATAGAAATCCTTATTAGACAGTATTCAACATGGCTGGCCCTGATCATATCTTATTTGCATAAATTAGACCATACCACTGCGAACAGGGGCATAGAACCAAATTCTGGGCCCTATTCACAAGCAATGCCCAGGGCCCCGCCCCCTATTATAATTTTTTTTTTTTTTTTATATTTAAAGGAAAATACAATTCCAGACTCCTCAAGGGCCCTCTCCACACTTGGGGAATTGGTAACTCAGTGCCACTCCCCCCCCCCTCACTACGACGCCCCTAACTGCGAACTGAATCTACTGATCTGAATTCTGTCTAACAGCAAATGTTATGCTCACAAGTGGGCACAGTGAAACGTACTTGAGTATTTAATTAAATAATAACAATAGTTTTAATAGTCCGATCATCTTTGCCACAGACTGGTTTGCCAAACTGAAACTGGAAGCTGCTTAAGCTCTTCACCATCACAACTCTAAGAGCATCCTGTTTGTTTTTAAGGTGTAGATGTGGGGTGCTTTGTGTGGATAAAGAATCTGTTGTTTCAATACTGTCTGAGTACTCCCGAAAGCTGTCCTGCATTAAAATACATATGCATATTGTTTACCTACCACAGCTGTTCAATCACATGGTTTGTTTTCTATGCATTAAGAACTTTATTACTGGCAAAGACTCAATGATCCCCCATAGTTGGTGCTTATAGAGATACAACCACAAGTCAGAATACATTGGGACAGTATAGAAATTGCAACAAAAAATGTCTTGACATTTTTCAAATTCAAAGTAACACTTTATAATAACTTTTATTAATAGCTCATTAACTAATGATTAACAACTGTGAACAAATCATTAGTTCATGAGAATTTCACTAACAAATAATTTACTTAATGATTTGTTAACATTTGCAAAAATGAATACAATCATTAGTAACTACATGAATTGTCATTTATAAACATTTGTTCATGTTCAAATTCTCATGAACTAATGATTTGTTCACAGTTATTAATCACTCGTTAATGGCTTATTAATGAGTTATTATAAAATGTTACCAATATTTATTTGACTTTTCTTTAATTGCAGACAGTATGAACCCAAATGTTTCAATGTTTTGTCTGCTTAACTTCATTCCATTTGTTAATATACATCTGTACTTGTATTTCAGGTCTGCAACACATTAGGGCTATAAATGATAAACATAAAACTAATAATGACGTGATTTAACAGGTGATGTTAGCAGATGACTGTCATCATGATTTGGTACAAATGCAGTTTACAATTTGTTAACAAATGCAAGAGAAAAGTAGCAAAATGTTTAAAAACAATGTTCATTAAAAAAAAAAAAAAGATTGGAAAGGATTAGCAAATTTCTTCCTCTACAGTGCATAATATTAAATGATTCAAGGAATCTGGATGAATTCCGGTATGTAAAGGCGAAGGATGCAAGTGTAAGCTGAACACCTGTGATCTCTGATCCCTCAGACAGCACTACAAAAACTATCATTCGTCAATAGCTGAAATAACCAAATGGGTAAGAGATTACTTTGACAAACCTTTGTCAAGCTCTTCAAAACATAGTTACATTCAGTATTCCAGATCTTATTTGAAAGAAATGGATGCTGTGTGCTCCAAAGACAACTGTTATCAGCAACAAGTCCAACATCCAAAGTGTCATGGTATGAGGTTTTATCAGGGCTCTTAGTAAAGGTAATTTTCTTTCTGTAATAGCAGCATTAATGCAAAAAAGAACATTGAAATCATAGAGACAGTGCAAAACCACATGCTGCACACATTAAAAAGGAATGGCTACAGAAGATCAGGGTGCGGGTCTGCCTGCAATCCTGACCTGTCTCCAGTAGAGAATGTGTGGAGAATTGTGAAACAAAAAATGTAACAGCAACACTGCACTGTTGCAATCCGTAAGACATGTTTGCAGGAAACACTTCATTGGTTGGTTTTCTCGATAGCATAACCAGTGCCATTTATGTGTTGTGAGAATGAATGGCATTACAAAGTGATAAATGCTTTCCAATGTTTTTTGGAAAGTGTTGCAAGTCTGATATGCAGCAACAGATGTAGATTAACAAATGAAATAAAAGTTGACCAGACAAAACAGGAAATATCTTGGGTTCATACTGTCTGCAATGAAATAAATGTCACAGAAAATGTTAGCAACATTGCCTTTTTCCATACAGTCATACATCTTTCTGATTTGATGTTGTTGATATCAATTAAATATAAGGATACCAAGCAATATCCAGTATTTAGCGCTGTAGGAAGGAAGGGCAGTCAAATGTGTTTGCATCTTGCACTTCTGTCTCTGTTGGCTGTCTGGCTTTAAAAGGGAAACCAGGCTTGTCTTTGATGTGGTGCGTTATCTCATACACACATGCTTTCATCCTCAAAGAGGCTTCCCTTCATGTGTGTGAGGAATGTGTGTGTGTTCATGCGTGTGCACATGTGTGTGTGCGTGTGTGTGTGTGTGTGTGTGTGTTGGGGGTGGGGGATTATTTTATGCTTGCCACGTGCCTTTTCCTGTTTGTGTGTGGTCTCAAACCTAAAACGATGCTGATTTGTGGTCTGTTTCTTTCCATGTGTCTGTGTGTGTGTGTGTGTGTGTGTGTGTGTGTGTGTGTGTGTGTGTAGGTGTGTGTGTGTGTGTGTGTGTGTGTGTGTGTGTGTGTGTGTGTGGTTTGGGTTAGTGTTTGTCTTCATCAGAACTAAGGCTGTCCTTATTGGCTTTATATTAACTGAATAATCTATCAGGTATTTGGATGATGAATCCCATATTTTATTTGTTCAATTAAGCCCAAAAATAACAATCGAGGTCAGGTTTTAATTATTTTGATACAACTTGCAAAAGACAGTTAATGGGGGACCCAGGATCTGGGTTATTATTGTTTTGAAATTTTTGTTATTTTATATTTTTATTTATCTTATTTATTTCATCTTGAGATTTGTTTCAGAAGATTTCAAGAATGCGTGTAACCCATACAAAAAATAACTTTTCATATTTGCTAAAACAGTAGTACAACAGACAGATACTCTGTGGAAAAAAATCTGGCTCCTCTGACTACACGTAGTACTCATAATGCCAGTTGTACAAATCCACTGTGACCAAATCAAAACAACCACTCAGACCCAGGAAAAATGTCTAACAGAATGTCACTGTTCATGTACACACTGCAGGCATCTCCACTCCAGAGGCTTGGTAGGCAGGTTTGGAATGCAGTGGAGAGGGAGAGGGAGGACCAGGAAGTTGTATTCATTAATTTTTTTCAAATGTCTGCAGCTTTAATGTGGCATTAGTACAACACTGTATCAATACTATATATTGATTAATAAAATATTATTTAATATCAGCACATACAGTATATTTAATTTGAAAATTATTACACCCATGGCATCCATGACCATCACACCATTACTGGACATATCCGTTTCACAACCAGAACCAACCTGCTGGCAGTTGCACCAGCTGAAAATAAGTTCCACCCTAAGTTTTGAAGTAAAGTCATTCCTAAACCTTATGTGAAGGTAATTACTTTAAAACACACAGAACTGCAGTCACATCACAGACATGTATGGTCCATGTTCTAATAGTGCATAAAGAGATTGTAGATCAAAATGTTATCAGACATAATTTTCACTCTCTACAGCCAGTCAGTAACACTATCAAACATAAACTGGAAACATTTCACACTTGCATAATTGCAATACACTGTATTTACATCACTCAAAGTCTGTCTGTTATATTAGTTATATTTCAAGAAGTGTTATACAATAAAGCGGTGTTCTTAAAATGCTCATGTCTTTTATGTGTTTATTTTTTCCTGTTGCTTCTTGTTCAAACTGGGTTCTTGTGTTCAGGGCCGGCGCTCCGCATACGTGGACCAGGCACTGAGCGTGGGGCACCACAATTTTACAGGAGCACCACATGTCTTCGGGGGGCACCATGTGTCCCTTTTGTTGCCCTTTTGTATTAGATTAGATTAGATTAGATTTTTTGCCTATGTGATTTGCACACAATGGAATTTAACCTCTGAATTTAACCCATCTGGGAAACAACACACACACTAGTGAACACACTAGGCTGTGAAAACATGTGCCCGAAGCAGTGGGCAGACCAATCCATGGCACCCGGGGAGCAGTTGGGATTAAGTGCCTTGCTCAAGGGCACTTCAGTCATGACCTGCATTCTGGTCGCAGGACCAGATCCCTAACCACCAGGCCACGGCTGCCCCAACAACCAAACCAAAATAAAATGTTAGAAGAATGTTCCTGTATATATTCTTAGGACAATCCAAAACAATCCACAAATGTTCCTGGAATGTTAACTTGCTTCTGCAGAAGAGGTTGTGGTAACTGGCTGGTCTGAATATAGTGAGTGTTTACAAGATTGCTACAGTCAGATTCTGAATCCTTGTTTTTTTTTATTGTTTCCTTGTTTAGTTTCTCAAAAAACGTATCTTAACCTTCTGGTAATGTTCTCATAACATAATAAATATGTTCTTGGGAGCATTGGGGGGAAATGAACACTGGACATTTTGGGAAAATTTGCCATTTTCATATTGAGCGAACATTCCAACATAGCATTCAGACATTCACAATATAATATTCAGGAACATTTTGAGAAGGAGAAAGAGTTTAAGTTTATAATAACAACTGAACACAAACAACTACCAGCTAGCGTTAGCATTGTGCAACTAAGCTACTGCTAAATAGGCATTACAGACAGATGTTATATATAATGTCTGTTCTGTTTGTTGGTTGTGTCGGTTATAAAAACATTAAAATCCCAAACAGCTGTTGGACGTCCTGCCTCTTTTTGCTAATTACAAACTCTGTGGGCTTTCACTCCCCTCCCTTCCACACATCCACACACACACACACACCTACCATCTGCTCACATACTGTTTAATTAAGGAGCAGTGATGAAAGGCCCCCAAACTTCTGACCACAGTCCAACTGAAGGATCCAAAGCCTGTGGTGTTTTAGGTGGTTAAAAGTCCAAACTGCTTCCTCAGAGCTTTTTGAATGTGTGTCTGCATTTTATTATTACCTAATTAACGCCAGCTACACTAGCTCCACAGGTCATTAGCACAGGCATACCCTGTAATCACACACACCCATATTTCAATAGTTTTACATGATTTTTATAATATATCCCTGACCTTCAGGTCATAACAGCTGTGTGGTGAGTGTCAGAACTAAAAAAAATAAAAAAAAATAAAAAAATGACACTGTCCTGGACCAGCATCTTGAGTATTTTATTATTGCCTCATTAGCGTTAGCGATGCTAGCTCCATATGTCTTCAGCACACTCCTTTCCTCTAATCCTGCTCCCTTGGTGCACATAAAGGTTTAGTTCTTGGATAAATGACAAAACAATCAGCAAGGACAAAAAGTGCAACTTTAAGTGGGACAGAAACACTTCTGAAGAGAAAAAAGCATTAACATTAATATAACTTAGCAAACAACAAATGTCTATAAAGGGGGAAAACCCCAGGTTATTTATTTATTTTTTGCCATAATTCTACATTTACAAGCAAACTAAAAGTTTGTGTTCTATTAATTCAAAAAGGTTATATTTATGCATGTAAAGTGACATTTCAAGCATTCTTTGTTTAACTATTGCCTAGTGATCATTAAAATCAGAAATCCAGAATCTCAAATTATTAGATTATTTCATTTTGAGTCTGATTACCATTCAAAGAGTACCACACATATAAAAGCTTGATCCACTTTATGGGTAGTGAATATAAAATATTTATTTTTTATGGCATTTTATATTTTGGAGAATTGGAGAACTTCTCAAAAGAAAAGGCTAGTCATGACTCAAATGTGAGTTTCCTAACAGCTTTGCCTTCTCAAGAGTTAATGATGATGATAATGTGTTTGAAACATCAGTTGTGTGTCTACTTTGAAAAATCTAAAATATATTTTGGTTTGTTTAACACTTTTAAGTTTACTACATGATTCCTTATGTGTTCCTTCATAGTCTGGATGACTTCAGTTTTAATTTGCAATGTAGGATAAAATAAATTAAACAAAAACACTGAATGAGAAGGTGTGTCCAAAATTGTGACTGTACTGTATATTAATACAGTAATACTATTTTTCTGTACCTGCCAGATTTTTCTATTGCAACATTATGCAAATTTAAGGGAATTTCCAAAAAGTTTGTGAAATCAAATGCAAACTAATCTCTGTTTCCAGGGAATATGGGTATGCTCACATATCTAAATATAATCTCGCACAGTTATGGCATATGGAAAGATACTCAGCCTAAAGACCAGAGTACAGGCACCATCTAAGAGCAAGTTTTACACCACGTGAACAATCTGTTTCTGTCAGCATTGATAATATTCAGACACTATCACTACTGCATTACAGTCTGGTCTACCATCCAATAATATCTACACTGTATCTTACTCACATAACACTAGAGTAGTTTACTTATTTCATACTCCCCTAGTGATTTTACTCGTGTAATTTTAGTAAGGTTCTCGTTTTGTATGAAAACCTTCCAAAACTAAATGTACTTGAGCAAACTACACTAGACATTTTTGAGATCTGCACTGCGCATGTGCGGAGGAACTGGACAGGATAACTTTCCAGACTTACACATCAGACAAACACATTCTGAACTATAGCTAGGTAATTCAACTTTAATACCAATTATTGTTAGTTTGCTATGGTTCAGTAAGTCATTATTACATTTCCCCAGAACATACGTTCTGTTAATAGTGATAACTGCTGTCTATTATGTAGAAATACGTGATAGTAAGTTTTAATTGTTTCTCGGCCGTTTGGCTAAGATCACGTCCAAGTACCTACGTCCATTGACTTTTCAGGGGTGATTCTACAGCTTTGTGCGGGAGGAAAGAGGAGAGAGGCGGCACGGTGGCTTAGTGGTTAGCATGTTCGCCTCTCAGCGCTGGGGTCTTCGGTTCGAGTCTCCATCTGAGCGGAGTTTCCATGTTCTCCCCGTGTCTGCGTGGGTTTCCTCCGGGGACTCCGGTTTCCTCCCACAGTCCAAAAACATGGGAATCAGGTGAATTGGGTAATCTAAATTGTCCGTAGGTGTGTGTGTGTGTGTGTGTCACCCAGCGATGGATTGGCGCCCTGTCCTGGGCTTAGTTGATTAATGTAATGCCCTGCCCTGCGCCCAGTGAGGGGGTAGGGGACTAACCGCGACCCTGATAAGGAATAAGCGGGTGTGATAATGAATGAATGAATGAATGAAAGAGGAGAGAACCACCCCTGAAGACCTCAATGAAGATTTGGGTATCACCCCTGAGGACTTCTTTGAGCAAACTTACCCGAAGATCTCAGCGAAAGGGACCGGCATCGCCGAAGGAGGATTCGCTGTGCCCTGGCTTTTAGTCAGGTTGGAAGCCCGAAGGATATCCCCTCCTCTGGGATCCGTTGCCAGGGCAGGTGGAGGCCCTGTGGTAACTTTATATATTCCTTTAAGTAAGTTCAAGCTATCAGATTTTAGTGAGTGATGGTTCTCTATAGGAGTGTAAGAAATTATCAATACACTTTAGTATCATATTATGTTTTGTGGTATCATATTGATTCTCTAACAGTATAAATTTTTAATTAATGCTTTAAAATGTGGTAGACGTTTTTGTGTTGTTTTTAAACCCAAGACTGGTAGAAAGTAGTGATGTAATCTATCTTCAGCTATTAGACTCTTACACTTCATTGGAAACAAGGGGGAAGCCGTGGCTTCTTGATGATTAGCGATCTGGTGTTTCGATCTACACACACACACAAAAACATGGAGGTCAGGTGGATTGGGTACCCTAAATTGTTTCTGTGTGTGTGTGTGTGTGTGTGTGTGTGTCGTACGCAGTGTTGGATTGGTGCCCTGTTCTGGGATTAGTTGGGATAAAGTGGGTGGGATAATGGATGGATGGATTGATATCATAACAAAGTACACATACTGTATGGTAGGTGTGTCTGATTCAATGCAAATTAATGCACAGTATAAATGGTAGCTATACCACGTGTATTGACAGGTGGGGGATGGGGTGACATGAAATGATGGAATGAACGATCTGTTGAGGATCTGAGTGGTTGTGTTCTGAGGCTTCTTTGAGAGCTTGTGTGTTATATTAAGAAGAGTCTTGAGTGTTTGTGATTAAGAGATGGTACAAGTATGCTAACCATTCACTGGCAGCTTTGACATCTCTTTAATGCAAAGGCACCTGCTGTGATTGGCTGAGCTGGAGTGAAACGTCCCCCTGTGATTGGCTCAGTGACAGCACAAGAATTCAGGGTAGCTGAGGGATCGCACTGCGCGCGTGCCAACCTCAGTGGAGCCACCACACACGTTGCCTGGCAACTGGGGCTTGTGGTATATTGTGTTGCTTTAATGTGTAGGTTTGGTGTGTGTGTGTGTGTGTGTGTGTGTGTGTGTGTGTGTGTGTGTGTGTGTGTGTGCATATTTACAGTCGTTAAGCAGTGTTTTTCATCTTCACAGGCTTCCTCAGAGACCCACGCATAAATTCAGTCTTGTTCCAGGTTGAAATAAAGTCTCAAACGGTCATGTCAAGAAGACGAGTTTTATTGAATCCAGCCCTACCAGTATTACTCATAGCCTTGTATCCTTTTCACTACATAAAAAATGTGAATGTTCAAAAAGCTGGGCTTCTAAGTTGCCCAAAATGTCAGGGATTTGTATTTGACTTGACGTAAGTTGACTTTGCTTTGAGTTGACATTTAACCTTCTGCACTGTCCTCTTGTCCCCTGTTTCACCTTTTTTAAACTCTATTACTTCATTCAATTGAATTAACTTCTCTTCATTAATCTTAAGAAAAACTAATAGATTCAAATGGATCTTTTTAATGAATAGTGGCTGGCACCACTCTAATTGGCACTACCAGGGCTACAATGATCAGTTTGAGATGCTTTTTCAAATTTTTTGGACTGTCATGGGTTCCCAGATTCTTTTCTCTGCCATTGGTCTCAACAGAATTTTTTACATACAGAACAAATTTATTACATACAATGGCATGCAAAAAATTTTGGAACTGTTCAAAATATCAGTTACTGTTAATTGTTATATGAATAGTGGATCTCCAGCACGACTAGTGAATTATTTATGTTTTGTACAATTTTAGAGTGAAAACGAAAGGTTGGGCATCCCTAGAGGTTTGAGCTCTCATGGATTTTAAGGTCTCAGACTTTAATTACCTTGTTAGGACTGTGGCTTGTTAGGAAAGGTCAGGTGATGCAAATTTCAAAGTTTCTTAAATACCGTGACTTTTCAAACATTGTCCCAACAATCAGCAGCCATGGCCTCCTCTAAGCAGCTGCCTAGAACTCCTCTTTACATCTTCAGCTTTTTACACACAGTATGATATTTGCTTTTAGAAGTTGTTGTATTTAATTGAACCTGTTCTTCCCTCCACCAGTGCCACCAGGTGCATCATAAGTCCAAAACATAATTGATCCACCACCATGCTTAACAGCTGGGGAGGTGTTTTCATGAAATTCTGCATCTTTTTCTTCTCCAAAGTGGTGTAAAAGTTGTCTGTGAGCTGAAATTGCTCAGGGTGCTCAAACTTACATGGAGCATGGTGCTCTTACCTTACAATACATTCATTTAGAATGTTTAAAATAATGTCTTATATATACATATATATTTCCTTTTGCAGAGCAGGTTATCTACTCACAGCTACTCACTAAACTGTTCACGGAACAAGTAGTGGAACAAACTTTCCACCAGATGGATGGATGGATGGATGGTATTTCTTTCTCATACCTTGAAAAACAGCAGAACCAGCAGCTGTAATTAGTAGTTTAGTAAGCTACCCCCTGTTATGAACTGAAATGAAATGATTCATTTTCTTCCCATGAAATGTGCCTGTTTGCCTTGTAATGAGTTGTGCACATGTTTGTGGAGCCAGTCAAACTGGTGTATCAGAACCTGCTGAAAGGGAGTTGTTTTATTGCAGGAATGTAAACAGTCATCTCCTCAGGAAGCAGCCTAGTTCCCTTTAACTTTCTCTCTCTCTCTCTCTCTCTCTCTCTCTCTCTCTCTCTCTCTCTCTGTGTGTGTGTATTTTTGGCCATACACAGGAAAACACATAACATTGTCACAATCTTGTCCTTTTTCTTGCAACATTTCTAGAATGTTGTGAAACTGACAACACTGCAACATTTAGATGACGTTCCATGTTTTTCTATATCAGTGTAGTACAGTTGTGCTGAATGTTCTAGAATGTTGTCAAACAATGTTGCCACAACCTTCTAATGTAATTCATGTAAACTTTGTGAGTACCTAAAGAGAACACTATGGGAATGTTGCCACAATGTAACTGTGTTTGTAGAGTACCTTCTCAAAACACACTTTGTACTTTTTATGAATGCTGCAAGTTCCAGTTCTTCAGGATATATGTTAGGCTTGCATTTAGCTTTTTTGGATATTTTATGACATAGACTGTCCAAAGAAGTATCTCCAAAGTTGTAACTTTACAGGAGAGGGCAGAAACAGTCTTTATTTTCAGTGCAAGTTAATGTAAAGTGTGATTCACTAGGTATGAGCATACCTTCAGCAGGGCTGAATAGAAGAGGGCTAGAATTCTGAGAGCTTGGGGACGAGATTCTGTTTTCTGCATTATGTATAGAACAAGTGGCATTTCCAAACAGTGTCAAAAAACTAACTAAGTGATACGACAGTTATACTAATTATAACATTTACATATTAATATAGTACATATGGTGCATGCATAGCCCTATGTTCTGAATATAAATTAAAACTTAAAACTAAAGCTAAAAAATAAAATGGAACTTATTGTAAATCATGTTTGATGATTTCCACTACAAGTGTCTAGAAGTGTTCTGGGTTTATAATAGTCAAGCTTTAGTAATAATACATGTATAGTGATGGTGAGTAAATGAAAATACCTGGACAGTGTGATTGGTCATGTCAGTAGTGTTTTATGGGAAGGCTCAGCTCAGCTGTCAGTTGTTCTAATGTGAGCACTACCGTTACATAGGTACACGCCTGAGCTGTCGCTAAGCAGGACTGTGGTGAGGTGAACCATGAAGTCTGGTTACCAGAAGCACAAAAAGAAGTAGCAGAAAGCTCAGAGGAAGAAAAATGGGTGACAATTCATGACCAGTATTTCCCAAAGAAAGATATTATCACTGACCTTAACTTGATGCCATTACAACATATTAGTGAATGATAGACCAGCAGATTTCATATTAACCTCGTTGTATTATCAAGATAACAATTTACAATAAACATTGCAGTGTCATTTTATTTAAATTCTCCACTTTCATTGCCACAGGAGATCAGATCATGTAATGTAGAAGGTCTGCACAGAACTAGCTGAACGTTGTGATAAACTGCTAGGCTAAAATGGGAGATGAAATATTAGCCTACTGAATCTGTTATAAATCCATACTGCCACAGCGATGCATGCAAGTTCTCTCATCACATGAACATTTGGATTGAATGAACTCCATACTAAGTAGCCTAACACCTAACAATAGCTGCTCATTAAAGACAAGAAATATCTTAAAATTTAAAAAGTGACCATGGAATTTTCATTGTAAGGTCTTTTCAGTCTAATTGTGACAGTTGTGCATTTAAAATGTTACTTTGTCAAATAATTGTATCACCTAAGGAGCTGATCACATGCAGCACACCTTATAGTAAAGTAAGCTATTCTGCATGTATGTAAGACGCATCAAGATATAAAAGTCAATAAAAGTGTTCAGAGCCAGTCTAAAGCAGACTTCAATTTAGTTAGCTCGCACTAGAAATTTTCACTACCACTACCACCCATTTTCATTTGGTCAGTGGGTGGGTGGTTGGGTGGATGGGGGCCCAAAACTGTAATCTGTAATTTCTAGCAGCACCCATGCTGGCAGATGAGATGTAACTATCTCTGGTCTAATTTCTAATTGGCTTCTGCAAGTACTGTTGAATTATGTTGGAAATTGACCCACTGGTTGTGTTGATCCTGGATTATCTGGACCAGACAAGACTACCCAACACTGTTCAAATAACCCAACAGGCCCAACCCAGCATTTGAGTAGAAAAGTCAACCCAGTAAATTTTAGTGTACTTGGTAGACTGGGGATGGCTTAAGAGAGAGAGAGAGAGAGAGAGAGAGAGAGAGAGAGAGAGAGAGAGAGAGAGAGAGAGAGAGAGAATGCTGGCTAAGGGAAAAATATACTGAGTGTATGAGAGAAATAGAAAAGGCGAGAGTCAATAATGGATAAAAATAAGTGAGCAAGAGACCTAGAGAGTGAAAATGAGTGAGACACTGGAGCTTTTTTAATGCTTCTGTTCCAAATCAGCCCCCACATTTAAAGGGAGATAAACGGAAGAGTTGCCACAGCAACGTCAGCATAAAGAGGAAAGTATTTGATGGGCCGTGTAGGGGTGGTTCGTCT
The DNA here is from genome assembly GCA_036984385.1 of Crenuchus spilurus. Lineage (NCBI taxonomy): Eukaryota > Metazoa > Chordata > Actinopteri > Characiformes > Crenuchidae > Crenuchus > Crenuchus spilurus. The sequence goes on from BRDA01003337.1 coordinate 29,813, forward strand.
TATGCTACACACACACACAAATGCACATACATACGCAGATAAGATGATTTGTGCCTCTCCTACACATTAAGTAAAGGCTTTCAGAACACACACCCAGTCTAATGCTTTGTGCAGACAGTAGGACTCAGCAGCAGAAAGCCAAGCAGATATGTGAGAAACGCTCTAATGAGTTTGGCTTGAATAGGCTGTGCTGGAATGGACAACTGTTGCACTTTTCATGCTTTTGGGTGTGTGTGCATACATGTATCACTGGGAAACTATGCAATATTAACACTGCCAATTTTCACTTTTACAGCATCAGTGGCAGTTGCGTACAAATAACTTCCACGTTCTGTAAAACAGGTCTCTTCACTTTAGGTTCGGCTCTTCTGTATGAGCTACCTATACCTCACTTCACTGTTTATCCTGCTTCTGCTACATTACTGGTCCTGACAAAGACATCATCTTCTCACTGTTACCTTCTGGCTCTCTAGTTTTAAGTATTACCACAGTCATTAGTCACATTCTGATAATGCTCATATTCCTTCAACTCTATAAACCCACACAGAACTAAATCCATCTCTGTCTTTTGTGAGTGACTGACTGCCAACTGCCAATCACACTCATGGAAGATTGACTATTGAGACTCCTGACTGCTGAGATCTCTGCATGATGTGGTTCCTGCCTACCAGAAACCAGATACTCACCAAACAACTACTACAACCTGCTCCAGAACAGTGACCTGCCCTACATTACAACCACACTGAAGTGTATATGCACTCTAATGGCTGCTGCCATTATTATTGGTATTATTACTACCATTCTTACATTCTTTTTTCACTACTGTCACTATATCAGTAGCTGAACACTACAACAGCATCATAAGATTGTGTGACTGTATCAAGAACTATAAGTTGACCAGAGGAGGATGGGTTCATGTGAGTCTGGTTCCTCCCAAAGTTTCTTCCTCCAGTTCAGAGGGAGTCTTGCCGCTTTCGATGTTGGCTTGCTCATCAAGCTTTTGTGTGTTTTTTTTGTTATTACTGGAACTCTGTAAAGCTGCTTTGTGACATCAGTATTGTAATATATAAATAAATTGACTTGACCATTTCCAGTGAAATAAAAAAACACTAGCTATGTTTAATTGAAGATCATATCACCATTAGGTTTTCCTGCTGTTACTGGTTTTAATGATAAGCAGATGTTATGAGTCCTGTGTTCCAGTTTGTTAATGTGACATTCAACATAATGCCTATAACAACCACCTGAAGACTCAATAAGTGGGACACGTTTTAACAATCAAGAGGAAAAAACTCTTATGTTTATTTCGCCATGAATTTCACATTGTGAAAAAAATCACTTGTACAAAATAACATTAACCGCTGTGGTTGAGATAGAGCAACAACAGAACAATGCAACATAGTAAGACGAACAGGATAGAACGGTACAGCCCAACATTGACAGCATCCGAGCAACGTGTCCAATGACAAAGGCATATGATAGTTAAGGCCAGAAACAATTCCAGGCAAGTATGCAAATGCAAATGGCACCTCCTGACCAACACATGGCAAGGGAACTGACCTGTTTTACATACTTAAGATTAGTGCTTGCTTTTCTGTGGTGAAAAAACCTAAAGAGTCTGGATCTGTAATTATTCCAACAAAAAGAGTTCGAGGGGTGTTCCACAAAGAAACATTTCTAAGTTGGCCAGACAGCTTAAGCCTGACATTGAGGACTGTCCAATAGCTACACCCTGCCGGTCTTTTCCCCGAGGACAGGTTTGACATTGGACCTGGCTAAACAGAAATCCTGCTCACTATTGTTGAAACATTTTCAGGAGAAGAATGGAGAGTATTGTAGTCTTTTTAGTGCCTCCTTGCAATTTATGCTGGACGTTCAGGAAGCATGTTTTATAATCTACCAATATATGAAATCAGTTTGGCTCAACACATTTGCATTACTTGCACCAGTTATGTTTCTGGCCTAAGAGTGGAGGACACGTGCAAAGCCAGCCAGCCTCCCGCCTCCTGGTCGCTCTTCAGCTCAGGCTTGAGAGGGTCAGTGAAGGAAAAACGAGAGAGGGGGGAGAGAAGAAAAACAAAACACTTGACGATTACCAGTTTGCATAAAGGGGGTTGGTGATGGTGATTGTTGACCATTGCCTGGGCAACAGCACTTGAGAAGGGGCAGTAGGGGACTATCTGGCCAGAGGTTGGTGTGCGCAGTTCTAGTGGAGGGAGCCTTTAAGTTGAGGGGTATATGCGAGATCCTCAAAGGCAACAGTGCAAAAGCAGGAATTCCCTAAAAAGCACTACAATGAAGAAGGGTGTAGGTGGAAGGGGAGGAGGAACTGAGAAGGAATGTGAAGCTTGACCCCTCATAACCTTCCCGTTTTCTTGTTCTCTACTCCTCTCGCTCTTTCAGTTTGTATGTATGATGAAGTCCATTCTTTAAGGAACCAGATACAGTTTGCCATTGCTGTTACAGATGTCTCTATGATGCTGGCATTATCTTGACAAATAAAGCATACAGAACACAGTTCAGGGTTTCATGAACATCTCAGCAATCCACTAAAGCATAAGCAATAGCATGTCATTTGCGCTTAACTGAAGCACAGTGTTGTCAGAAGAATCACAACGTAGTAAATCGTGCTAGCAACATTATCCAGTTAGAGGTGCTCCGGCCTGACAGATTTGTTCCACTACTCATCAGATACATTGTGGGTGTTCCATGTAACGCTCCACATATAACTTCATCCTAACATCAGACTCACCAATCGTCTCGCTATACAACTGCTTCTCATCGCAGTGCTTCATTGCACAACTCCCCATCCACAAGTTCCCATCTGCTTTTTATTCACTGAGTTGAGTCAAGGCTTCAGTGTATGGGTACTGCAGAACTGGAACTGGAGAACCATTGCATGATACAGACAATGTACTTGGCACTGGTTAAAAAGCACTATGGTGTCCGCCCTTGAGTAGACATTGCCTTTAAAGAGTCATTTTAAGAAACTTTGGGATTTAGCATCATCATCATCATCATCATCATTGACCTTATTATTCTATATGACCCATTCAACTCCACTCTAAGCACTCTAAGAGGAGGCAAATTTATAGTCCTGTTTCTGCTGACAGGCCAATCACTCGGCTTGCTGGTGTTGGTGACAGCAATGATCTGAGGCCAGTTTCTATTTATTATGCTAACAACACTTAAAGCCCTTACACTGTGCTGCTAGTCACACTTACGACAGTCACAGTTCCAGCTGTACTGGAAGTAGCTGCCGAGGCCACATTTCTTACATAGCGTCACAGGGTCTTTCCCACTCATGCCGGCCCTGGGTCAGATTGTTTTTGAGTACTCTGTAGCAAGGTCAGCAAAGGGTCGCACTGGCCCCTGTTTAGCATTCAGCCTCAAAGGCTGTCAGCTAAGTTTTGTAAAGAGGTGATATTTGACCAAATATAAGCACTAAAGTGGCCAGCAAGGAATAACAACTAATACTGTTGATTAGCATAAATGTTAAGTTGAACTGTCCCTTTATAGTTCTGTCATCCAGATTGTTATTAGCATTTACATTAGAATTATTGCAGCTGGAAACTATTAAAAGTTGTTTTAGTTAGTGCAGCTTTGGCTCAATTATGTTTTTGGACATGTTATACATTTCTTACAAGGTTAAGCTTCCAATTTAAAAGTCTTGATATTGCCTACAAACAGCATAAATCAAGTATACACAATGATGTGCCTCCCCAGTGGCCTGAAACTATGCAACTGAACGCAACAGGAATCATTCTGACCAGCTCTCTGCAACACCCCAAC
>BRDA01003339.1:0-15250 GCA_036984385.1 Crenuchus spilurus
TTTTTTTAGTATTTTAACCAAAGGTGTCAAAAGTATTGACATTCATTACTCAGGTAGAAGTACAGATACTAGGGTTTAAAAAGACTTTTATAGAAGTTAAAGTGTCAACTTAAGCTTTTTACTCAACTAAAAGTACAAAAGTTCTGGTTTCATAACTACTTAAAGTATAAAAGTAAAAGTCATGTAAGGAGAACAAAAGCCAAAATTTAGGCTGTGCCACAGGGGCATATAGTGCACTACCCCACCCCCCATCCTCAAAATACATTTTTTCTAAAAGCCGTAATGACTATAATGTTATATTAAAACGGTAATGTTGATTTTTTGGGATGTACTGGCTTCCTGTTTCAGCTGCATATCTGCTTCTTGAAAATGAAAACATTTGAGTCATTTCAAATATATTAGTGACCATATATGTGTAGTACTGAGCTTACTGGAGAGTGACGAGACACGTGACATGCAGGTGTGATGGATTGCTAACCAATAAGGTATCAGAATGGTATTTGTTTATACTTATCATCCAAACACAGTCACATTCACTCTTTCTGGATGGTGCAGTTTATCTGGATGTTTTTTGAATGATGACAAACCGAAATGAAATATGTAGAAATAACAAGGCTGTTTTTAAAATGTAAGGAGTAGAAAGTACAGATAATTGAATGAAAATATAAGTAAGTAGAAGTAAAAAATTATTACTCCTGTAAAGTATAGATAACCAAAATTTATACTTAATTATAGTCAAGTTACTTGACACCTCTGATTTTAACGTTAAATCAAACAGTGTGTTGTAGCCTTTGCACATGCCATGTTATGCTGGTTTCACCTAATACGTAACATTCCAATAGTTTGTTTCCTGTAGAGGATGTTAACTTATTGTCACTTAGAAAATCAACATTTGTATAAGACTACATATACAGAGAAAACTCACAAATGACTTTTCAGTGTCCAGTAAATTACATATTTACAGCTTTTCCCACCTCTGTGTATAATGGGCAGCCATATCTTGGGCAAAGCTTTGCATAAGCATTTACCTTTATCAGTCACACAGCTTGTGTGTGTGTTCATTTGTCCACCAGCATTTTGTATTTCCGCATCCTGAATGTACTTCCTGTAGTTAAAGTGAAGAAACTGTTTCAGTTACTTCTAGCCAAACTCTTCTCTAATTGGCTTTGATGTCTCAGGCATAGCACACAAGTTTGGAGTTGTGCAGCATTGTGCAAGGCTTGCACTTGAAGAGCTGTAGCCAGGGGTGTCGTATATATTGCAAAGGTGGACCTGCCAACTGGGTGCTGTCCCTCAGTTTTTGGCGTTTCTGGGCGGATAGTGGGGAGAGGGAGCCCTGTACAAATTACAGCACCCAAAATGTGATGCTACGCCCATCTGACCTTGCAGTGGACTTTTGGTACGAACTAGTGATAACATAGACTGCCAGTAATGTTAGAGCACTTACTCCAAAAAGCTATTTCATTACAAATGAGTTACATCTATCACACTGTAATGAGATTACTTTACTCATTACATCCTAGAAAAGTAATCTCGCTACTCTTGAATGTCTACAATATGAATTTGTGACATGCTAAGCATTATTAAGCACATGTAGTCTGATTCAAAGGAAGAGGATGTCCATGATTTAACATTTATGCCTGATTTCGAGTGTATTTATGAATTCCATGCTCACTATAAACGGTTGTGATTAGATTATTTTACAGCAGCTACAGTAGTCCTGACCAAGTTATTTGACTGGACAAGACCTGTTACATGAGTGCTGAAATAGGCTGCATCCAGAATCCCTAAAATGTACTTCTTTGTCCCAGGCCCCCTTCTGCCCTGTGACCTCACTCCAGTCCCAGAACATGGAAAAGGTGATGCATAAACATATCAAATAAATAAAACAAATTTATACTGAGTGTCTCTCTTACCAGTACAACACACAGTAACACACCACCACCACATTAGTGTCACTGAAGTGCTGAGAATGAGTCACCACCTAAATAATAGCTTCTCTGTGGGGGTCCTGATCATTGAAGAACAGGTGAAAGGAGGCTAACAAAGTATACAGAGGAACAGATGGGACTACAGACTGTAATTTTAGAACTACAAAGTGCAAAGTATGATCAGTGGAACTACCATAGACAATAAGTGGAGAAACAAGGTATGTGTACTTAATGAAAAGGCCAGATAGTATTATAAAGTATATTACAAAAGCTTTCTAAGGCAATACTTTGTTATTGCCTGCACATATTTGAAAATAGGCACTTAACAAAATCGTCCTAATTAATTTACAGTGTGTCTTATCCTTATGGTTTTATTTTTTAGTATTTTTATTGGGTTTCCAAAATACAAGGATAAACAAGCTCAAGTGATTCTGCATTACATTTGCTGAAGGCATTCAGATACTAGAAAAAAGTAAATGTAATAAAAAAAATAAAAAAAGGTTTCTCTGATAACTTACAGTGCTTCCATACTAATGCATAAATACTAATATAGGACTTCAGGATTATGCATTTTAAAAACACCCTCCAGTTTTTCATAGCTCTGAGATAATCCTTAAATTTTATTAAAGGTGTGCCGGATTCAGCCAATCACTCGCCGCTAAGGGCGGAGCCAAGCGTTAACGTCGGTAACCACGGTGACGTCAGCGCCGCCGCGCAGCCGCAGCCGGGCGGAGAGAAGATGGTGATCATCAAGGAGTAGTGAGTCTTGAGTTTTTCCACAACTTAACTGTTTCCTCTGTGCTTGGAGTTCGTGTGGTTGTGTTTAATTATCGTGCCGTTTGAGGCGAGCTCTCGGTCGCCGTTCGTAAGGCTCGTATTGTGAGGGTGTCGCGAGGTGAGGTGAAGTGATGCGGACACCGGCTCGGTTCAGGCCCGGCTTAGCCGCATTAGCATGCTAACTGTAGCTTGCGCGCTCACTTCTCCTCACTTCGCGCCTCAAGTCTGCGCCGCCGACGGGCTGGGAAGAAGGTTGCGTTACGTCCAGGCTCGCGCTGGCTGCGGTTATAAACAGTCATACTCTTTTTTTTTTTTTTTTACAAAATAAAAGTCACCTCAAAACTTCTGTAGCTGTCTTGTGAAACTAGGCAGTTAGCTGACAGCTTAGTCAAGCGACGTCAAAATGAACGTTATATTCACGAAGAATATGTTAAAAACGTTTAAGCTGTTTTTGTTAAACAGGTAGATCATTTTAATGTTTAGTTACAGGCTGACTTATCGAGATGTTTACTCACAGGACTGTTCAGGTTCCTTTGGTTCTGTATCTGGAACTATCTGCCTTAGAAGTCAATACTGAGACTCATTTATAGCTTTTTCACGTTTAAAACATTTTCAGACATCAAAACAATTCTAAATACAGACGTCTGACTGTTTTTTAAATGCATCACTTTATGTACACAGATTTAGGACTTCCTGTCTGATTATGTATCATTTCTTTCAGACACTGATCTATGTGTGCTTGTTATCCTGAGCACTTAACCTAGCTAAGCTAATTATATTCACTTCAGTCTCTTTAGGTAGTCGGTTATATTTAGCTTTGCTTTCACCAAATCTAACATCAACTGGCCTGATTATGGCTTATCTACACTTACCTACATACCGAGCTTCTGTATCTGCTGATACTCTCCTTTATTTAAGAGTAGTTTTAGGTTAAAAACTCACAGTTGTGACTACTGTAAATGCTTTGGCTTCACTGATCTCTTGCAGAAAGTTTAGTGATGTAACTGAAGGTGCAGGTTAGTATCGCTGGTGTTTCATAGTTTGTGATTTTTTTTTGTTTGGTTTGACTTGTACACAAAGGGCTTTATGATTTGCTATGGTTTATTTATAGGTGAGCGTTTTTCCTACAGATCATATCACAGTCTTTTTAGACTTTAACTTTCTTCACAAGCTAAGTCTCAAACCAGCCTATTATAGCCTATTTGTTTAAAACATTGTATTAAATATACAATTTTAAAATATTCACTCAAGTGAAAACCCAAATTACATTCCTAGGCACTGTTTAAAATTTTTTAGTATGATACTAATTTTGGTTACTTTGAACATCCAACTAAATGTCAATAAAAAAAGAGGATAACATGCATTTGACAGCCTCTGTCACTTGTATGGAAAGCAGTCTAATGTTTAGCACAAACCAAACATCTTTTATTGTATAGTAGCAGTGTAGATGATAAAGACGAGTCAAACAGCTATTTCTCATCAAACTAAACACTTTTGTTGTGAAGAACAGAAGAAAGGGCGCGAAAGACAAATGTGGCCACTCTTAGCACCACCATGGCTGAAACCTTTACACGTCTCCCCTCTTCTCCCTGATTGGTCCAGCAGTCACATATTGTAAAATAAAATATGGTGATTTGGATGTTTTTCTGCTCGCATTGATCTGCACGGTTGTGGATGCATTTAACTTAATGCATTTAAATATCCCAAAGTACAAAAAAAGTATGATCAGACATTACTTCCATTGCTCGTACTTAAACTTGTTTCATTAAAAAGTTTAATTAATTCTTTTATTTGCAGAACTAAGTTGCAGTCAGCAGTCACATGACCATTGAATAACAGATATTTCAAGTACAGTAGTAAAAGGTAAACAAAAATGTGAAATTAATAAATGCAAGTTTAAGTCTCAAGTTTGTTTGATAACCATAGAGTCCAGCCTGAACAACTGCATTACTGTCTGGTTGGGGAATTACACTTCATCTGGCTACAACTTTCTCCAGTGTATAGTGGGGACAGCTGAGAAGATCACTGGGGTCTCTCTCCCATCACTCACAAACATTTACAACAAGCAGTGCATCCAGAAAGCTGTCAGCATTGTGGAAGACCCACCACATGGTCTATTCTATCCAACAGTTTAATTCCTCAGGCTGTCAGATGTCTTAACACACACAGCCTAAGGGTGCTTTCACACCTGAATGTACACGGACCATGGTCCGAACCAAGGTTTGCCATGTTTGTTACTTTGTATATATTTGGTCCGATTAGGTTTGTGTTCACACTGCATTTTTACGATTGAACCACAGACTTTTATTATGACACACCCACGTGCTGTCGTCATCAATTACGTGCGGTGCGTCTTCCTACACTTGACACTGATTGGTTTGTAGAAGGACGTGCATCTGATTTAAATACTTTTATATACCGCTGCCGCAGTTTCTTTAGTTTAGGTTGCTCTGTCAACCAGTTATATCATTTCTCTCTCATCCTCTCAGGAAATAAGCTGCACGTTTCAGTATTTTCATGCGTTTTTAAACTGGCTTTTCTCATTGTTCATCTGACCAAAATGATCTATTATGTCGTCTTCTCGCTCCATGTGCTACCACGGCTCATTTTTGCTGCTGTTCCTCTTATTTTTCTTATTCTGTTGTTGTTGAATGTTGTTAACACCTACGTCAACTTTCTGTATTTGGTCCGAAAATCGGAACCTTCTAGAAAAGTGTTTTCACACTGCACACGAACCGGACCATGGTTCAGTAGGTCCGGACTTAGGTCACCTATTTTGGTCGGACCAAGTTTTGCTCCTTTGGTCCTGACCGTGGTTCGTGGCTGCTTTCACACCTGTTATTTTGGTGCGGACAAAACAATGTAGGTGTGAAAGCACCCTGACTCTCAATGACTAAATATCACTGCACATTTAAACATCACTGTATACTGTCCTACTCATTGCAATATTTGCACACTTGTACAACTACACAGACTGTGGACAGGAATCTTGCTTCCCTCTAGTCAATCACTCAGTACCATGTACAGACCTACATTTGTCCTGTCCTGTAACCGTGTCTTAGTCTAATCAGAGGACTTGTACTATAGTATAGATCTTGGACGACTGATAGATCAATGCCTTGTGTTCTGTGCTGTACCTGATCCTGGAGGAATGTTCTTTGTTTCATTATCTACTGTACTGTATGTAGCTGAAATGACAATTGCAACAACTTGAACTTGATCAAACTTCCGTGCGCAAAAAGCCTCCTGTTTTAAGGGCCAGTAGATGTCCACCAAAGACCTTTCTTAACAAACACAGTAGGATTGGTTTGGGATTAAAGGTGGGATTGGTGGGGCTTTGCAGTGGTTGCAGAGGAGCAAAGGAAAAACATTTGTACTGGCCAAAATGTGCTTTCGAGCTTAAGACAAGTAGGTAGTGTTAAACAAATTGTAAGGGCTTTTAAGCATGGAGCAACTGAAAACAAGGTTGCAGAGCATACGTGTAACATTATTTTGCTACGGCTTTCACAATCAAAAAAATTTAGTTGATTATTTTCATAGAAATAACACACTTATGGCGTCAAAACAGGCTCAGCTTAAGCTGGGAATTGTAATTGTAGACGTAAGTTTTAAGAATCGTAAACGTAAATGAAAAACTGTAAATGAAACTGCAAAATTGTAAATTAAAACATAATCATAAACGCAAAATACTTATTGTAAATGTAATACTGACACGTACGATTATTATTTTTTCCTGACCCTTTTTTGACGGGTGGGTGGGCTCAACGCTCATTGGCTAGAGGGACAGGATATTACGACATTACTTGCGCTTCACTGCTGGATAAAGTTTTACGACGCGAATTGAATCATGAGTCGTTTTGGTGAAAGGTGAAAACTGTTGCGCTTCACCACTTTTTTAAAGTAGTGTTTAATTGTTTGTTAAAAAAGAAATGTGCGTTTTATCGCGCTTTGCAGGGTTACTTACTAAAGGGCGAATTTACATCCACCGTGGGCAGCACCGTGTGTGTTAATCAACAGCGGGGTTGCCAGGTCCCCAAAAATCTGCAGCCCGATGTCTAACATAAAGCACCCTATGCAACCTGACACCAGTCTACAATCTAAAACGTCTGCGTTGTTATGGTTTTAACACCAAAGTTATATGCTCAGAATATCTGTTTCATTTTGTTCATTACATGCAACTTTATAGTACAAGCCTAAAATGCCCTCAAAAGCATTTAGTACAGTTAGAAAGTTTGTTGTTCTCGTTGAGACCCTTTGACATGATTCAAGTTAATTCTGCTTTCTTTTATTTACTTAAGCGTCTGTTTTATTTGCATTATGTGTGATGTCAAATAATTGTAACTGAAATATAATAAGTGTGGGAAAATAATTGCGGTCAGCTTAAGTATTAGAGATTTTCATATATAATTGCAATCAGACGGTTATGTAACAATTGACAGACTTACATTTTGCTAGTGTTGCTTGGTGAACTTTGTTCCATTTGCATTGATGCTAAAATTGATGTCAATATACTCTGCTTCACTCCAACTTTCTCTTTCTCTCACACAGCCGTGTGGTCATCCCCTGTTCAGTAGAAGAGGTGAGTGTTGCTTTATGCCTTTTGATGGTTTGACATCATTTATTTCCTCGGTTTTACTGTGAAAGCTACCAGAGATCCTTATTCCATTTTTCTGATGCCCCGAAATAAGTCAGTGATAATAACTGAGTGGTTTCTTGCACAGACGGTAGATGATGACATTGAAGAATTGACCCATTTAATTTTTTACACAGGCATCCTTTAACTATGCATAAGAGAAATCTGATTTCAGTTAGTGAGATCACATAAGGCTTCTGTCACTTTTGTTCTGTCTGTTTTGAGGTGAACTGACTAAATTATTTAATTACATCATTTTTGCACCCCTTAATTATTAAAAAAATCCCTTCAGTGCATGCAAAATGTGCTGACAGTGCTCAAAAAGTGACATCAGAGTTGTTGTTATGATTGGTGAAGGAATGGAACAGTTAATTTTCATAGATGTCATCTTTGGAATATCCCTACACCATAATATTACAGCATGACTGGAAAAAAAGCTCCTGCTATTTATTCTGATGGCACATATACAGTGTGTCCCAGATCTATTTTTGGAGTAGTTTAGGGTGGTGCTTAATGGATATTAGTTTTATAAATATATACAATTACATTTACGTTTAGCTAATATTTGCAGTGTTGTCCCAGTGTGATGATAGTTTTAATGACTGTAAACTACGTGTACAAATTATGTAGTTGCTTTTTACTACTTGAATTGAGTCTACCATACTTTCCCATGTAGTAGCTGTCTTCTTGCCTCCACTGGCTTTGTTATTGACAAGAGCACTATTGTATCTCTTATCAAATTAGTGTTACTGTACAGCCCACCATGGTATACAATGCAGAACTTTGTTCCCAACAGCCCAGATTCTTTTTCATAATTGCACTACATCTATGACTCCAGACATGGGCTGCCCTTTATCGGGCAACTGCATTTAAGTGCCTAAATACTCCCTCTTAATAATCCTTAAAGGACCAGACATGATTTTATTCTAATCAATGTTTCAGTCTTCACCAGATGCAGTAGATGCATTTTATAATTTTTAAATGATATACAGGGTTAGACAATGAAAGTGAAACAGCTGTCATGTTAGTGTGGGAGGTTTCTTGGCTAAATTGGACCAGTCTGGTGGCCAATCTTCATTAATGTCACATTGCACCAGTAAGAGCAGAGTGTGAAGGTTCAGTTAGCAGGTAAGAGCACAGTTATATAGTATATTACAATGCACACAACATTATGGTGACATACCAGAGTTCAAAAGAGGACAAATTGTTGCTGCACGTCTTGCTGGTGCATCTGTGACCAAGACAGCAAGTCTTTGTGTCTAAATATTATTGAGCCACTTTGGGGTGTTTTGGAGGAGCGAGTCAGGAAACGGTTTCCTCCACCAGCATCACGTAGTGACCTGACCACTATCCTGCAAGAAGAATGGCTTAAAATCCCTCTGACCACTGTGCAGGACTTGTATATGTCATCCCCAAGACGAATTGACCCTCTATTGGCTGCAAAAGGAGGCCCAACACCTACTAATAAATTATTGTGGTCTAAAACCAGCTGTTTCACTTTCATTGTCTAACCCCTGTATGTTACTAAAAAGTTGCAGCAGAGTGTGTGGATTTGGAGGAAATGTCTTCTCCAGTACCCAACTGGCTTTGCTGATTCACTGTATTGTTTGTGTGTGTGTATACTTTACGGTTTTTACTTAAACATAATTAAGAGGACTAGTGCGGTCATTGTTCTTTGAATGAAAGGAATCCACTTTCAGTGATGAGTTTGAATGTTGCCCTCATTGCTCTGTATCCTGTTTTTATTTCTATGCCACTTTGTTTGTTTTTGTGCACTTACTTTCATTGATGGCTTGATGGTTGAGTTGATGAGCACAAATAAACAGAATATTCATGAAAATTCCTTGTTAATAAGCAAGAAATAGTAAGTTTTTACTTTTTTTCCCTGCAGTACCAAGTGGGGCAACTTTTCTCTGTGGCTGAGGCCAGCAAAAACGAAACGGGTGGTGGAGAAGGGATCGAAGTGCTGACAAATGAACCATATGAAAAAGAGGGGGAGAAAGGACAATATACACACAAAATCTATCACTTAAAGAGGCGAGTAAACTCCTATATTAAAATAGGCTTCATCCCCGAGTGGAGAAAACTGTAGAATAACATTATTTTTGCCCTGATTTTATTTTGTTGATTGCATGAGCCAAGTGTACAGCTGTGAGAGTGCTACACCCTCTAAACAGACATGCCACAGACTTGTGTCTTTTGCATCAAGAGCACTGCAATCATTTTCAGAAGTTTAGAAAAAAGTTCCTTCCTTCTGTTTATGCAAGTTCAGCTTCTGTGTGGTTGCTCAGATCAGATGGGAACCGAGGAAGTGATGTAACTAGGGCGTGATGGCTTGTGTCTAATGCAGTATTTTTCTTTGTGTTCTCCTTCGCACAGTAAAGTGCCCGCCTTTGTGAAGATGATTGCGCCAGAGGGGGCTCTAGTATTCCATGAAAAAGCTTGGAACGCCTACCCATACTGCCGTACTAGTAGGTTTGCCCCTCACCCTGACAACTTTGAACAAATTTTTCATCGTCGTTGGTATTAAAATATGATCACTACGTTAAACATTGAGATTTTGATTTTGTTTATACTCTGTTGAATAATGCATGAATGTATAAATGATGTAGTCTTGTGTAGCTTTTGATTGTTTTTTTTTTATTATTATTCCCCCATTACTTGCTTGCTGCTCCATTTTCTTCAGTTGTGACTGTGAGTCTGAGATTCTTTTTCTGTATATACTTTGTTTGTCACAGTAGAGATGTCTACATTTTAGTAATCATTCAAGATTTGAAGACGTTTGATGGCGTGATCTTCCTTTCTTTTGCAGAATGAATATATGAAAGATGACTTCATGATCAAAATTGAAACGTGGCACAAACCTGACATGGGTAGTTTGGAAAATGTGAGTGATGGAAAGTGAGCCCCATTTTATTAAATGTCTGCCGCTTTGACCATTGGTAACTGGGTACATCTCTGTTCTCTTTTGTATAAACAGGTACATGATTTGGATGCAGAGACCTGGAAGACTGTTGAAGTGGTGCCTATCGACATAGCAGATAAATCACAAGTTGAACCAGGAGTAAGTAATTTTGCCCCACCTGTGTATGAAAGGGCCCTGTCCTGGGCTTAGTTGAATAGTGTAATGCCCTGCCCTGCGCCCAGTGAGGGGGTAGGGGACTAACCGTTACTCTGATAAGAATTAAGCTGGTATGATAATGGATGAAAGGGATGTAGTTTACTAGTACAAAAGAAAAATTGGACATTACATTGTCCCTGTTAGGGTTATAAAGTCTCATGGTGTCCTGGAAAGTCCTCTAGCATCTCTCTGGCTGCTGTTCTCTTAGATATGAATGGCCCCCTAGTGGTTAACAGTGGCCACAACACTGTCTAGGTTTTAATTTTGCAAGTCTTGCTTATAGAAGGTTGAGCCTGCAATGAAAACAAAGCGCTCGCACAGACTATATCCAGTATCAGTTTTATGAGTCACAGGCTGCATCTGATTTGGCCTGCTCCTTGATTGCCCTGTCCAAAGGTCTTCCTCTATGATGTAATGGAGGATTAGAATGTGAGTGTGTGTGTGTATGAGGTGCACAGACCAGTTCATGTCCTTCCGCCTCATGTGGCTTTGGGTGGACCAGTTTGCTTGGGACACTTCTAATCCTTAAGCCTTCGGCATGCAGCCAAGCCTTGCTTCAGAGGTGAGACTCCACACGTCTCCCATCATCAGAGGAATGAAATGCATCCTGTCCTGTTTTCAGTTATGGGAAAAGTTTGTGAATTGTTTATTTTACAACAAAAGTGCTCTATAATGTATGTAACACATAGTCTTTTCAGCAGATTGCAGTCCACATGAAGAAACACTGCAGGAACATTATGGATTCCACTACACCAGCTTTGTTGCTACTCATAATGGCTTGATTAGTTGCTCTTAATTGTTGATAGATTGTTTGTATGCCTGGTTACTGTTTAGGACAGGTAGATGTGTACATACAGTTCATAAAAGGGGAAGGTGTAAAGAAATCCCAATGACCATCTTTATATGTAATCTAGATATAGATCCAGACTGTGATTAGATCTTTAAACTGAGTCTACAGGCTGTGCTTGTAAAGGAAACGTAGCCAGTCAGTAGCATCATTTGTCCTGTATCTGGCCCTGCTTTTACTAAAAGAGAATAAGTGTCTAATGCTCAGAGGATTGCAGTATCTTCTTGCTTTGTACCTATAATGACATAAGTGGATCAGTCTTGGGACAGGGTTAATCCTAGTTACCATCTGCACAAGGTGTTTAGTGGACATGTCTTACAGTTTAAAAGGTAGTGTATGTTGTGCATTTATGTCTCGGAGAGGATGGATGGATGTGTGTTGAGAGGGGAAGAGTGAATGAGTTCCCCCTTGAACATGTCTTTATTACATCTACAGAGTGGCAAAATGTGAGTCAAGGCTACATCTAAGCTAACGTGAATTAACTGCACAATAGAGTACACAATCGGCTTCATCCCACAAACATATTTGCAGGTTTGAGGGTACATATAAATGCCACATTTGATAATGGTGACAATTTTATATAATGATGGTTTTGTTTTATGTCGTCTAAGCTATTTGCTTGGCTTCCCTTTTGTGTTCTGCAGGACTACAAGCCAGAAGAAGACCCTGCACTATTTCACTCCGAGAAAACAGGTCGAGGTCCATTAGGCCCAGACTGGAAGGTGCAAGACCTCTATTGTATCTGATTTTTTTCCCCCCAGTTACCCACTTGGATGCTCGCAAAAGTTTATTTATATACTAGGGATGTCCCGATCCGATCTCAAAGATCGGGATCGGGCCGATCACGGCATTTTTTAACTGATCGGTATCGACTTTTGACACTAGTGGGCGCTGTTTGGCTGCCAATCTCTGTCCACGTTTCACTATTGAATAGTCTCAGTTTTTGGAGCCCGCCAATGGGAATGGGGTTAAGCGTGACAAGCGGCAAAATCCTCCATTCTGATGTAAATACTGTAAGCTTCGGGGAACGTGGCGGCCAATCAGAGTACGGAGGCGGGCTTTAGCGCTGGCCGAGAGGCGGAGTGAATGTTTGCGTATCACTACGTTTGCTTTTGGATATTATCTCATTAATCATGACTAATATGTCTCATATCTGATCATATGTGATGTGTATGGGAGGTTTGTGTGCAGTAACGTTAATAGCAGCAAAGTTGTGTTCATTTAACATTTGTAAACAAGTATTTTATTGTACTTTATGGAAATATATCAGATATAAGCTTATTTTTATAACTTAAGTAGTATATTTTAGCTTTAATATTAGACCAGAGATCCACAGTTATGATGTGTGAACTGTTTTGTATGTACATTTTTGTTTGTTATCGCTTATAGTAATTGTTCCGTTCCACCTTAAATACTACAGCAGTTACTGTAGGCAGCTTGAGCCGCCTCACTGTTACTGCTGCGCTGTTTAAGGTGGAATGGAACAATTCCAAACTTAAGCGTCATTCATTCAGTCTGTTTGTATTTATCCGCTTTAACACACATTTTATTCACACTTAAGTGTTTTATACGCAGCTGATGAGCTCAGCTATATACACTAAACACTAAAATATGCATTAAATGTTTAAAACTCTTCATATCACAGATATACTATTATCTAGTACTACCTATTATTACTATCTATTATACTAGTATTATCTAGTTCTTATCTAGAAAACAGAAGTACCGGTTTGAGACTCGGTATCGGGGGACACTAAAAAATTACTGACTCGGATCTGGAACAAAAAAAACGTGATCGGGACATCCCTACTATATACATTTGATCTGTCCTTGTAGGGTTGTCTGTTTACCTTTGCTGTTTAGAATAGTTTTCTAAACAACTCTTTAAGGTTGATGTTTCCATTTGCTTAACAGTCAGAACTTGATGCAAAGGAGGATGCTCCACGAATGTGTGCATATAAGCTCGTTACTGTGAAGTTCAAGTGGTGGGGCCTTCAAAGCAAAATAGAGCAATTCATTCACAGAGTGAGTAAATATACAGTCACACACTGCTCTTAAAACATCTGTGCCTATCCTGTATTTGAGGATACACGATTCATTATCAGTTATAAGAAGAATTCAGAAAAAAAATAATTAAGCTAATTATTATTAGTCCAATATTACAGCCAATATATTAGCATCCTCTTTTTAGTTTGTTTACATACTGATGTTATTTACAGTAACTAGTGATGATCGTTTGCCTTCTAAATATAAATGGACATAGTAACATCATTAAAAAATTATGCCGCTGGAGTTAATACTTGATTAAATGTCTTGCAGTGCCCATGACAGATAGTTAGAATTAGCTCTTTCTTTGAAACATGGCTATGTTTAAAAGAAAAAGTCTTTTTTCTTTTCATGCATGCCACCAAAACCACATACAAAAGGCACTCCAGCAACATCTCCACAGTCAGGACTGGTTATAAGTGGCACAGTCACTGAAAAATTCTGCTTTACAAACTGCATGCTGTTTCTGATTTAAAACGGGCATTAGCAGAAACGGCTAATTCAAAAGAGAAAAGGAGCAGACTGCACGCATGTTCTACAAAATGTGAAATCGTAGCACATTCACTGTACAATGGTTGTTACATAAGTACATGCCAGTGGTGTAGGGGAGATGGTTACTGGCTTTAAGAACTTGAACATGTTTGTTCAATGCTTCTTTTAAAACAGAATCTTGTTTGCTGGAAAAAACGATGGCCTAAGGACAGCATTATCCATCACTTTTATTTATTTAAGTTGGAAAAAGAAGCAAGGAACTAAATGCCTTTGGGTTCATCCTTTGTAAAATTGCATGATAGCCTTACATTCTGTAACATATCCTCAGGCGTTGGTTTACTTGGTATACAATAGTCCAAAACAACAAAAACAGAATCTGTCACAGATTATTCACATATATATATCTGCACATATCAAAATTAACTTCTTAGTAATTAATGGCTGAATCTTCCTGAGGTCAGTCAAACTGGATCATAATTAATATATCACACAAGTCCAAAATGTAACATTATACTTAAAATGAAGTCATTTAATTTCTAACTCAGCCTACCAATATTATGCACATGTGTTATCTACAAAAATGTTGTCTTTTCATGCTCCATATCAGCTTGTATAGTAAAGAACTTGTTTACTAATTGTAATAGAGCATTTTTCCAAACTCTACCAGTTATCCCAATAGATGTTAGCTCTTGTCACATATGCATTTCTGTGTATTGCAAAGTTGTGGAAATTAAATTTGATGTCTTCAAATATAAAAAAACCACTAAAAAATTACAGTACTGCCCTGAAAACAACTCTGATTTAGCTGTTTTGTTACTATGTAAATCATCCAAAACTGCCTGTGCTTTATAGCAAAAAATATTATTTCGGTTATTGGCCAAAAGATGGTCTTAATTATCATTTGTCCTGTCAGAACTTCCATATTAGTACATCTCTGAAATACCTGACATACAGTAATCTTTGCATAGTAAAGTCAAGCTCTGAAAATCTTGAACTGTATGAACATCCTTGTCCTAACGTTTCTAACATTAGTCATCTTTGTGCTACTGTCTGCAGCAAGAGAAAAGAATCTTTACCAACTTCCATCGTCAGCTTTTCTGTTGGATAGATTCCTGGGTGGAACTCACCATGGAGGATATCCGGCGGATGGAGGCTGAGACTCAGAAGGAGTTGGAAGAGGTAAGGCCTGTTGTGTGACTGTATGATGGCACAGGCCACAACTACAGATGTATACTGATATGACTTCACAAATGTGAAAACCTTTCTGATGGTTATTCTCAGTGTGAAATGACTTCTGCATAAACAAATCTACACTGCTCAAAAAAATAAAGGGAACACTAAAATAACACATCCTAGATCTCAGTGAATAAAATATTCCAGTTGAAAATCTTTATTTATTACAT
>BRDA01003339.1:15350-32744 GCA_036984385.1 Crenuchus spilurus
GTTTTTCAATATGTACTCAATGTTGGTAGATAATGATGTTGTGCTGCCATCTTTGCTGTCTACAAGCTCTCTGTTGTTACGTAAACACTCAAAGTACTAGAATGTTTGGTTAAATTAACCTGGAATATCTGTCCTATTGTTTCCCCTCCATGCGTAACTACTGTAAACTATGTCCAGACAAGTCTTGTTTTCCTTTGTCCTCTGTGCTAACAGTTCCACCTCTTTTAGTTTTCGTTTGAAAAGGCTGACTGCATGGGAGCTGAAGTGTTTAACTGCATGAATGCATTTCTGTATGTCTGTCTTTGTTTGAAGTGATAGTAGCTGAAATCTCAGATTCCGACGCTGGAATGCTGAAGGTTGTAAGATTGAGATTGGGTCCTGTTGCACTGTCCTTGCTTTATTTATGCATAGGGCGTCATGGTCAACGGTGGTGCCAAATAGCATCTGTGATTCAGGGTTCCTCTTTTGATTGCGTTTCTCTCTTTTTCTCTTTTGCAGCTTCGTAAAACTGGTCAGGTTCGAGGTACCAGCGCTGCTCATGAACAGTGAGACAAAATTAAGGATCCTACTGTCATATTCTGATAACTGAACAAAGCGACACACAACCGAAGCTGGCTAGTGGCACGCGGTGTGGTTCTGTCCTCCACCAGCCAGAGGGAACGTCCCAATCCGTAGTACTGTACCCAGCTCAGCGTTACTCCCAGCCACCCTTCTCAACAAAACGGCTTCACACTGACAGAGAGGCTCGCCACACAGAATTTCTCTACAGTGATGATACTCAAGAATGGTAGAAAATGGTGCTTTTGAGTAGTAACTTGCAGCATTTTAGAAATAACCCGGCTTCATGATGAGATTCTTTACATTTCATTGGCAGACACAGGACCAATTTTAATTGCCTTGTATAGTAATTTCATAACTTTTAACTATAGATTTCTTTAACCAGTTAGTCTCACCAGTTAAAGTTTCTATTTAAAACCAGTAACACCCAGTTTAAGCGTTTACGTCGATTGGAATGAAATGTTCATGTCTAGGTTGTAATATTTGTGGTTTTACTTTAGCCTGTTATCCTTTAACATTGACGTTTTGCCTCTCCTGTCTTGTCTGATGTAGAAAATGTTATGCTATTGCATGTATTCTCAGCTACAAAGAGCAAGCAGACCCAACCAACCACCCAATTTGACACCAATCATGCTTTTAATGTCAGATTGGGTGAACCACACACACACCGACCACAGAACCTCTTATGGCGAATGGTGTTGCATGAGCTCAGCTATGCCATAAAAGCGGGTGTTTTTACATTTTTAATGCTTTTTTTTTTTCTTTTAATAAAAAACGGAGGTCTCCGTGTCCTCAGAGGGCTCTCCACGCTCAGCACAGGGCTGTGTGTAAACTCAGGCAGTGCCCACTGACAGGAACACTGATCCCCTCCAAAATTCTGACTAGCTAGCGATGTAATCAATGCTGCTTTTCTAGTGCTCTTAAGGCCAGTGATGTACTGCTAGATATTGAATGTACCTTAATGCATGAATAGCAGGCAAGTCAGATTATGGACATTTAAAATCTATTCAGGATATGAAATTAGAAGATACAGGAGGATGCTCTGGACTGGCAGGCAGGTGCAGGTCACTGCCTGAAGAAAGGTTTCTCTACTAAGCTAGGTCCCTCTTGTACCCCAGTCCTACTGTCCTCAAACTACCTGTGAACACCAGCCTACCATCAGCCAGCCTAGCAAAAACATCACACTCACTTGCACTGGTCACTCGAGACTATAAACCCGATTTTGGGCTGTTTTGACTTTGTGTTTCATGTGGTAAAGTAGCATAGCGTACCGTTTTCTGTTAAACATCCATAACTACGTTCTCATACAGGTGAGATTGAGAGTGACTGATATCTATACTTAATTTGTATCTGTATATGACCGTTTTCACATTTTGCAACCACTGTGGTGCATTTCAGATGATGTGTTGGTAGGCGGGAGGGTTTCTCAGACAGCTGAAGGCTTGTTTTCATTGTTGAAAGCAAAGCAGTGCCTGACGTTGTGCAAAAACCCTTGCACGCTTACTCCTCCCTGTAGGATTGAGGTTTTTGTCTTTTGAGAATGTCAAAGCAAATTTGTGCATTATTTTTAGCAATGTGTAGATTTTTTAAAATGGTTATAGGAATGATGTCCTCTCACATTTCAGACTCTGCGAATGTTGTCAAGCCGCTGTAGCTGGCAGCGTCTGTTCAGGTTCCATCACTAGCTGAGTGCAAGCCTCAGTGCCATTTCAACAAGTTCAGCATCTGAATGAAATTTTTTCATGTTGCATCCCCACTAATCTGCGTTACATTTTCCCTTTGGCTTAGATACTGTGGTAGAAATGTAAAGGGGGCGGGGGACAGCTTTGAATTGTACCTTTCTATACACACACACACACACACACATCACCTAGAATGTCTTTTACTGAAATGCTGCACCACACATGGATGAAGAATGCTATAGTACCATCTCTCGCAGTGTGTTTGGTTTACTTTTGTACACAGAAGTTGCTCTTTGATTATCAGGGGAGGGGCAGGTATCTGATACAGATACGTTTAAATCAGAAATACTGTAATAATACAGATGCACTTGCAAAAGCTACTGTTTTGTTTGACAAACTGCTTTTATGTTCATTCAAAATATCAGGGGAAATAGTGAATGTACAATGATGAGATCTATTTTGTTCTGTTTTTACAGCTTTTGAGTTAAGGAAAAATGACTTAAATAATGGAACCTAACAGAATATCTAATAAATTTCAAAAGAAAAAGCTTTTGGTCTGATCTTTGTGGCATTTGTGCAGTCATGTGACATGCTAATGTTTTGATTCTGAAGGGATTTAGCATATTATAGTTTTATTTATATATATATATATATATATATATATATAAATGTATGTTTGCACAAAATGTGTAATATGTACTGCATACATTTTCCCTGTATGTATATATGCATGGTCCCACTACCACTAGGTGGCAGTGCGTGGCTGTCATATCCTGCCTGATCTGCTTAGTTCTTGGGGTGAGAGGAGTTAAATTCAGCAGGTACATGAGGTTTAACTTAGTAGGATACATGTTTGCTGTGGGATAAAATACTCTATTAATGATCCAACAGCTTAAAATGTTTATCTTCGACGTGCTGCGTCTCTCACACACATGAATAGACTTCCGCAGCGATGTACACAAACACACCAGTAGCTGAGCGCGTCATTCACTCTTCAAATGTGGGCGTGGTCTCGTGACAGGCTCCGCCCGCGGCGCGCGGTGTCTGTATTGCTGAGCGCGAGTCGCTGGTGGAGATGAGGGAACGTCAAACTTGTTGCCGAGTGGCGAGATAAACACGTCCAGCATGAAGGCGAGCCGGACAGATTTGCGGAGCTCCGCGCGGACGACCGGCTGAACGTGGGCACGAGACGGGTGGATACTGGAGTTCAAGGTCTGACACTCGGCTCACTGACTGTCCTGTAAGTTTCTCCTCTGACGGACTACAAGCGGAGTAACAGTGCAAACTGTGCTGGCGCTCCTCTGAGCGGGGCGCGTGCTCACAGCCGCGTGGCTTTGCAGAATGAGTGCTAATGGGGTTGTAATGAAGATGCGCGTTTGGGATCAGGACCAGGACTTGTCCTCGGCGTCTGCAATGGGACCAAAGTTTTTCACACTAAGGGGATTTTACACAGACCTCGCTTATGCTGGGTCTCCGGAGGTACTGGCAACCATGTCCCAGTTTCTCAGAATATATAATTAATATTAATAATAATAATAATGCCTATTTTTTCTAAATTATTTGACATTATTTTACAATAATTTGACATTTTAAAATGCTCTCCCATTTCTTTTGTGAGTTATTTGATTAGCCTCTTATCTCTATATTAACAGTATGAGCCCAGTTGGAGGAGAAGAAAGTAAGAAACCATACTGGTGGTGACAGCACATGGGATTATGCCTCACTTTGGATTATTTGCTTAGATTTTTTTAAAACCTTGTGTGGGATTAATTGCACAGACCTTGTGCAGAGCAACAATGAACGTTAACTATAACACTTCTGGATTTCACATGAAAGCACCGTCGGTAGCTGTAGAGCCACTTTTGGGCCCTCTGAATGAACCCACGATGCAGGGTCTAAACTTCATGCCAGGCAGAGAGCCGTATGGATTCCAGCCTCACAGCCATGGGGATATGCTCAGTACAGGACAGCAACATCAGCTCCACGTCCCGCCACCGCCGCCTTTCAACAGCCAACAGCTTAATACTGACCAGCCTTCACACCCCTATCAGGATGGGGTCACGTCATGCTTGCATGGGGACCGACACGTTGGCTTCAGTGGTAGCAACGCAGGCCACCAGCACATGTTTGAGCCAGAATTTGAACAGCTCACAGAAACCCAGACGAGAGAATGTCTCTCACAACAGCAGCAACGAATGGCTAGTATGCCTGACTACCATCTCCATGGCCATCCTAACGGTAATCACGCTGTTCCAGCCCCATGCTTGCCTCTGGACCAGTCACCTAACCGAGCTGCGTCCTTCCACGGCCTCCCGTCCTCCTCTCCCGAAAGCAACAGACTGGAGCACTATAGGCTTTTCCCACAGGGAAGGATGGGTGGCTCACAGTACTGTTTCCCTTGCGATCCTCTGTCTGGACATTTTGACATGGCAGGATTGTCTTCTCCCGACTCCACCGACCCTAAATTCTCCTATTGTGACATGGGGAACCAGATGGCCGGTGGTAATTTCCCACATTTTAATCACGGTGGCTCCAGAGCTCAAATGGGCGGTTCTAAAGTTGATCAACAACTACCTCAACAGCACACATATTCAGAGAGGTTTGTGAACAGGGGGAAATTGGAACCAGGAGTCTCTGCCAGACATCACCTCATGGCCCAGCAGAGAGGACCCATGGCTAGACAAAACCCTGTTTCCCCAGTCATTCCCCGGTTGTACCACTCTTCAGAGTTTGTCCCAAATAGTCCAGACATGCAGAACGGCAGCGCTGTGGTCCATGCTCAGCATGGCCAGATTGAACATCCTATACACAGATTAAATAACCACAATATGCATCCTTTTGGGGAGCCTGTGTTTAACGTTCCCCAGCTAGGACCTCAACCCCATCAACAACAGCACCTCAACTCTTTCCCCTATTTAAATATGGCCAAGAGACCAAGGTTTGATCTCTCGAATGGCTCTGCCGGAGAGAGCTGCAGCCCCCTGAGCAGCTTACATAATCGGCCAGGCCTTGAGAACCACCTCTCCCCTTCTGCCTTCCCTGCTCCCATGGGGGACTTCACAGCTCACATGCCGGACACTTTTCCTCCAGGCCTCCCACCGCTGAACTGTGGCTCACACCAACAGCCGCAACCTCGTCGGCAAAATGCAGCCATGATGATCAAACAAATGGCGTCTAGGAATCAGCAGCAGAGAATGAGGCAAGCTGATCTGCAGCCTCCAAGCCACCATGGGGGCCTTACACCAAATGGCATGGTTCACAGAGGACCGCTGGGAAGTGTGCCGCAGTTGAAGCATCATTTTCATGGCAACTTTGAGACTCCGAGCCCACACCTACATCATGAAAGCTCCTGGTTTCCTGACTCACATCAGCAGTGCAGAGAAACTGTTCATGCGATGGAGCAGCCACAAAATGGACATAATCTTATGTTTAGACCTGGTGTCTCAACTGGGGACATGCAGACTTTAAATTCCCCTGGGCCACACAATCAGCTGGAAAATGGCATTAGCAATCCTCTACACGTGCAGCCACCTGATGACGGAACAATGCAGCCAAACGCACCCCTGGACAGGAGGCAGAGTGAGTTTGGAGGAGCTGCTATGAGGCGGCAGCACAGTTTCCCTCCTGCTGGGCCAAATCCGCATGGAACCCCCACAAGCAATCCTCCTGGCTTCAGCTCCTCACCAGGGAACTATCAATCCCATCCTGAGTACCTCTCCAGCCAGCACCTGTCAGTCAATAAGCTTGGGGCCCTCTCTTTGGGGAATTTAAACAAAGCCAGTACAAAAGACAGTATGTTTGGCCAAAGCTGTCTGGCAGCTCTCTCCACTGCCTGCCAGAATATGATTGCCAGTTTAGGGGCCCCAAACCTCAATGTGACTTTTAATAAGAAGAGCCAAAATGAGGCCAAACGCAAACCAGGTCAGGTGGAGCAGGACATAAATAGCAGTGGCGGTGGCGGGACTTGCGGCCCAGGGGCAGAGTATTTCCAGAGCAATGCTTCTCAGAAAAGTCAAACGCCTTGCTCTGGGAATAACAACAATGCGACAGCAGGTCAGAGTGCTCCAGGCCAGATGGTGAAAAGGGAAACTAGCACCCTCTCCCCAAACAACAACGTGGACTCCGGGAACGAAGGGAAAGCAGCAACAGGCGGTGGCCGAGGGAGGGGGAAGAGAAGACGGGACAGTGGGCACATAAGTCCAGGAAACTTTTCCCCCTCATGCAGTAGCAACCACGTGGTTAGCCCGGGCCAGCAAGCGTCTTCTTTAAACATGGGCATCGAGGGCCGAGGCAGGACGCCCGAAAGCTCTCTGGTTTCCCCTTCCTTTGGAAAGCCGGATCTGGCAACCTCTATGGACAGCGGTATCCAAAGCGTGGGAAAGTCTGATGGCGTTTCACCTTGTATGGATTATCTAGATGATGCTAGCCCTAATTACAGCAATGAGGATGCCAGGACCAACAGAACCATCTTGAAATCTAATCCAGACAACAGGAGTGCTTATCCTGACACGCCCTGCATGGAGCAGGTGAGGACACCGTTGGGCAGCTCGGGCCAGGACGAGGTGCATCCCCTGGAGATTCTCCAGGCTCAAATCCAGCTTCAAAGGCAGCAGTTCAGCATCTGTGAGGACCAGCCGCATGGAGGGAATACTGGCAAAAAGCCGGACTGCCAGTCAGGACTCAACGGAGACTGTGCTCTGGCGAGCTGCAGCCCAGAGTCAGGAAAAGGCTCTGTGAACACTATTGACCTTGACTCTCTCATGACAGAGCCACATGCCACCTGGTTTGGCCCAAGCAGCAAGGCTCTGATAGAGGACTCTGGGAATGGCAAGTGCATGGGATTCTGGGACAGAGCAAGAGGCCAGAGTGACAACAAAGAAGGTAAATGCAATTGACTTGCAGTGAGAGCATGATGAATTGGTGGTTTTATGGACTGTTGAGTTTACTGTGATGACTTAATGGCTGGATAATGAACAACTTTAGCTAGCTTAACCTCTGGGGCCTTTACAGCTAATCTTTCTCAGAGAAATGAGCTTTAATTAGCACACTTTCCTATACTCTGTGTGAAGCTGACAGACAGTAAAGGGGAAAATGTGCTGCTGCTTTTTTGCTGGAGTGTGCGGTGAAGAAACGGTTCAGTTCAAATTCAGAGTCCAGTGACCGTTAAATCTTTTATAAGCTGGTTTTCCAGACAAATAAAGGCGAGTTCCTAAATTACAAGACCAGTGAAAGTCTTTTCAGATTTATATGATTTTATTTGATAGATTATGAGATGACAGAATGTTAATTATGAAATTACAAAAAACTACAAATGAAGAAAATATGCAAATATCTTAAAACTTTTTTTAATAGAAGCTAAAATATGTATTTGCAGGCGATATCGTGTATTATTGCAGGATCTGTTATAAGAAGTGAAAGTTTTTTAATCTTTGCTATATTCATGCTGCTTTTTCTCAACAGCATTAATAATGTTTCACAACCATTATCCTACTTTAATAATAATAATGATATTATTATTATTATTACTACTACTAATATATTATTATTATTATTATTAATACTATTATTATTATTATTACTACTACTAATATATTATTATTATTATTATTAATACTATTATTATTATTACTACTACTAATATATTATTATTATTGTTAATACTATTATTATTAACAATAATAATAATAATATTATTAAGTAGGATAATTATAATATTAATAACAATAACAATAATAACATTATTAACAATTATTTGTATTATTATTATTAGTTATTGTTATTAATATTATTATTATTATTGTTATTAAAATAATAATAATAATAATAATAATAATAATAATAATAATAATAATAATATGTTGTTGTTTGGGTAATGGCCATTTTTTAAATGACGTTTTCCTGCTGTGATGCTATTTTACGTTCCTGTTTTAAGTGAGCTGGATAGATTTACCTGTGAGAGGAAAAACATGAGCTAATGCTTTATTAATGTGTCCTGCAATATTTATACGTTGTAGTGATTTTGATAAACACACATCCCTGACCGTCAGAAAGTGGATCAGAGTATCAGAAAGTGGATCTGGTGATTTATTAGCCTGTTTCTGTACACTGGGGTTAACCTACCTCCCCCTGTCGGAGGCTCGTTTGCAGGTCTTTCGTTATTCTGTTATTTCCGTGTTGGGAAGGAAAGCGGTGTTATATCATGTTTAGTGAATATTTTGATTAATTTAATTCATAAATACCCTCAGATGACTCTCAGTGCAGCAGACTACTGCCGAGGCCCATTGTCTCATTACAACAACCCACGAGATTTACTGCGTTAATCGCACGGCTCATTTAACACCACAACATCTGACTGCTTGACTGGTCTGTAGGATGAATATACTGTGTGTTCTTGTTCATTTGGCACATTCTGTATATTTATCTCCAGTAATTTCACAGCCTTCAGAAAAATACACCCAACAACTTACTACCATCCTCTTATCTAACAGAGCTCTTATATGACTGTCAGGCTGTAATGCTAATACTTATTTATATTAAATCACTATGCTGAAGTCATCCAGACTCTTGAGTGAACACATAAGGAATCATGTAGTAAACTTAAAAGTGTTAAACAAACCAAAACATGTTTTAGATTTTACTTCAAAGTAGACACACAACTGATGTCTCAAACACATTAAGAGGCAAGAAATGCAAGTCATGAACTCTTGACGAGACACAGCTGTTAACTGAAAGCCATTCCAGGTGACTACCTCATAAAGCTGACTGAGAAAATGCCAAGAAAGCTGCATCTAAGCAAGAGGTGCCAACTGTGAAGAATGTCAAATATAAACATATTCTGGGGTTTTTTAAGACTTGTTTGTTTACTAAATAATTACAGATGTATTTATTTATAGTTTTCATGACTTTAGTATTAATCTACAATACAGAACATTTTTAAATCATGAAAAAACACTGAAAATCCAGAAGGTGTGTCCAAACTTTTGACTGCCCACACACACACACACACACACACACACACACACACACACACACACACACACACACACACACACACACACACACACACACAGAGATGGTTCTTCAATGGTTCTATCGTAAAGAAAATGGTTCTGTGTACAACCGTGAACACTTGAAGAACCCTTTGCATAATGAAAGGGTTCTTCAGATTGATGAGGAATGTGCTGTAGACGGTTCTATATTAGCACCAAAAAGGGAACTGATCACCCAAGTGGATGTTGCACATTGATGGTGGTTGAGGTGAGTCTAATGTCTGTCCTACACTCTTAAAAAAGATGGTACTTCAAGGGTGCTTAAAGAAAATGGTTCTATGTAGAACCAGGAACCACATAAATGGTTCTTTCCATGCTGAAATGGTCGACGAGGAATGTGCTGTAGATGGTTGAACCAAAACGGGTTCTTCTATTACAAGCTTGACATCATAATTAAGCAGAACCCTTTTGAGGGCTATGTAGCACCTGTATAGAGCCATCTACAGCACATTCCCCATCGATATGAAGAACCCTTTGCCCGTGGAAATAATCCTTTATCCACACAAGTGTTCATGTTTTATACAGAACCAGTTTCTTTGCTAAAGAACCCTTGAAGAACCATCTCTTAAGAGTGTGTATATAGAATCTGTGTGGCTTTACTGCACAGAGTGTAAAAAACCTTTACAAGCTTTACAGCCCTGGATATTAAAGACTAAGAACAAATACTTTACACATCTCTGGTCTGTTTATGAGTGTTTATAAAGACTGAAGTCATTTTTCTCTGCGTTTATAATCACGTCAACACTTTAAAGGCTTTTTCATGGCAGTACCACTTTAACTGACAGAGCTCTGAAATCATGAACGTTGACAATAGAGAGAACGAGAGAATACAGAAGACTCGGCTTTCTCCGACTGCAGCAAAGTCAACGCCTTGCAAAGCAGACGCTTGTTCCGTGTTCAGAATTTGCAGACGGACAGTCAGACAAAAGTATTGGGACACCTGCTCATTCATGGTGTCTTCTGAGGGTCTTAAAGAGTTGATCCTGCTTTTACTGGAGTAACTGTCTCTACTGTCCAGGGAAGACTTTCCACTAGACCTGATTGCATTCAGTGAGAAAGGTTAGTGAGGTCAGGATGGCGGATGATCAGCATCCCGCCTCATCCTAAAAGTCCTGGATGGAGCAGCATTATTCCAGAGAACACTGCTCCACAGCTCAGTGATGGGGACTAGCATTAGACATGGTGCCAATAGGTTGATGTTTATCTACTCCATCATGTTCTAGTTGGCATATGTACAACTGTGTCAGCAGTGGAAGCAGCTTAAAGTAGCTGGATGCATTCATTAGAAGTGGTGTCCAAAACATTTAGACATATAGGACAGACAGAACATTCACACATAGAGTGAATAACATTGATTATCATAACAATGGCATATGTGAAGGTCTGGGATACATCAGACAGTAAGCAGTGGTCAGTACCTCCACACCTGAAACAAGGAGCTACAGACATACAGTGGTAACCCTACTTACGAGCATTCCTACTAACGAGTATTCCAGGTAACGAGTCGAGATCTCGGAATATTTTTGTTCCAGGTAACGAGTAAAATTCCAAGTAACGAGTAGCGTAAATTTGTTCAAGTATGCCAACCGCTAGGGGTGCTGCGGTCGTAACATCCCCTAGATGCTAGCGTAGAAGAAGAGGTCAGTCATTATCTTTGACCGCTGTCCAGTGAAAGTGAAAGTGCAAGTGAAAGTGACGCAAAGACAGCAAAATGTAGTGAACAAGAAAGTTAGATACATTTTACTTTTCATATGATAAGTGTAACCATGCCATACACGTACACCCGTCCTCCTTAGCCGCCAGCCTACACAAGCGCGGTCGTCGTCTCGTTTATTTTTAAAAAACCCATATAAACACATTATTTAGCATATTAAAGTATACTGTATATTGGCCGGCTGACACGGATTAATCAGTTTTACATGTATTCTTATGAGGAAAATGCATCCAGCTAACGAGCAAACCAGCTAACGAGCTCGGCTCCTGCACGGATTAAACTCGTAAGTAGGGTTACAACTGTATAGGTAACCTCGAGTAGTGAAGATAAGATTCTCACCAAGAAATAAGTCACTTTTTAATTTTTTAATTACATTTTTAATTTTGTCATCACTTGTGTGGTGATGCAACAGCATTCATGTTTTTTAGTGTTTGATCTGGTTTATTTCTCGTGTTGGCTATGAAGCATTGCTGGTTTGTATTCTGACAAGTCTTTCTAGTGACATCTAAAAGATGTTCTTTAGCCTACCACACCTCTACCGATTGGTAGAGATAGCACAATCACATTAAGTTCAATAAGGTATAGTGACCCAAATGGGTTAAAATAGTCCTTCATGCCAAACTCACAACAAAGACAGTTCCCACCAATCTCAGCATAGTAGAGATGATGTTTTACAGGTTTAATTAAAATCGAATTCTGCAGGTGAAACGTTCTTATTTTCAACGTTTCTTTGTGATAAAACATTAGTCAGAAAACAAGCCTGCACGGCTTTAACCATAGTGACGTGTTAGTGGATGTAACCGATTTAAAGGAGCGCACCTTTTATGGGAGTGTTTGTCTATCGGAGTGAATTAAGGTGTCTGATGTACTCGGCCAGCTCTCCTCCTGTACACGCTACATTTTTCCATTAAGAACATAAGGAGAAATGATGATCTTGTCTTGGCATTTCCCACTTGGCTTTTGCCAAAAGGGAGGCCTGTGCTGTCAGAAATACATCAGAGCATCCAAAGCCTTTGCTTTGATTTATACGCCTTCCCTCCCTGCAACACCCTCTGACTTATAAAGCCGTGCTGTAAGTGCTGTAAGCCCGGTGTCTGATGCTACTTCTGAAATCACAGACATATAAATATTATGGCAACAACGTCAAAAATACAGGGTTCTTAAACTAGGAGACTTGTGGAGGTTCTTCTTTAATAAAGCTCATCTCACTCCCACGTCTCATTTACAGAAATGGCTCTTGAAAGTTCTCCGAACGTATTTTCTCTATGCTGTTGTTTCAAAAAAGCTTAAATTACTTTTAAGACTAGAAGTTAACTAGATGGTGGTTGTCTAGTTCAGCCGTTGGAGGCTGCAGGAGATCTGTTTCAGTATCTAATGAGCTTTGTACATAGACAACACTTTACATCATAATATGAGCTTCCTGAGAACATGGCTGTCTCAGTTCTTAGATATCTCAAAACGAGGCCTACTGAGCTTATTTTGACTATATATCGAGAGCACTGAAAAATTCATTAAGGCAGTGGTTCTCAACCTTTTGCAAGCTGCCCCCCCGCCCCCCAACACTGGTTCAATGCAGTTCAGGCCCCCCTTCTAACCCCCGAACCCCCCTATGTATATGTGGTATACATATCTATATTACCAAGTTGAATGGTCATCATTAGATTTAGTCATAAAAGAATTTAAAAATTATAATTTTATCATTCTAAGAAAAAATAACCTCACTATATAAATAACATACATGTAATTTTTTATATTTAAATCATTATAAATAACTTCCCTATGTCCCAAAATAAGCCTTGTAGTATGTGTGGAATATATGTCTGTATTTAAGTTGGTTTCACATCATCAGGTTTAAAAACATGAGAGTTTAATTGATTACTTTTATAATTGTACATTAAACAAATGCTAGAAAAATTACACAAGACACATGTGAATATGTATAAAAATACATGTACGTCACATTATTAATAATATTTAATTTAGAAAAAAACAAAACAATCATGAAAATGGCTAAAATTAATCATTTTAGAATAATTTCTTCTGTGGATTGTGCTACAGTCCCTAACACTGCAGCATGTAGTCGGTAATTGTGAGTCAGAGCGAACACATCAACACAAGGCTAAGCTCCTGCATCACCGGTCATAAGAGAATTTTACTAAATGTTGTGGTTGTAGTTTGTTGTCTTCTTCGATTTCACCCCCAAACTGTAACTGTGCTGGTGAATCTGTGTTTAGTTAACTGGTGAGGAAAAGCGGAATTACAAATATCAAACCAGTGACTTGTATTAAACTAACTTTAGCTCAGGTTGTGTTTCAGGCTGTGCATGTGTGAGGCTAATTATATATGAATTTATATATATTTATATATATATTAATATATAAACAAAAATATTAATATATAAACATCGCATTGCATTATGGGATTGCTTTAACGATTGCGGAAGCGTTCAATGCTCTCTCGATATTCTGTCAAAATAAGGTCTCAGCAGGCAGCATTCCGAGTTGTTTAAGAACTTAGGGGCGCTCATATTGTGCCCTAAAATGCTGTGAATGTTTTAAGGTACTGAGACCATTTTCTCTGACGTTCCTCAGTTAACGTTATATAAAGGAATAAGAGTGGTACATACAGAGCACCAGATTTCAGTTGCAGCTCTTAGTAACTCAGTCATTGAGCACAGTTTTCCATGTCAGCTCCCAGTTATTTTATCATATGTATCTCTGAGATCACCGAAGCGAGCCGCACCCTTATAGCTATGGTTTCTCCCTGCGTTGCTGTGGATCAGAACGTGGGCTCTGAGGTTACGTGCGAGCTGTACATGGAGCTGAAGGGTGTTACTGGTCCATGTGTGGAGTGCATGTAGAGCGTTGGCCTAAAGTAGTGTGTTTGAGAGCCAGACGGAGCAAGTCAACCATCTAGACATCAGCGAGCCATCCACACTGGGCCCCACAGCTGGCCCGAGTTCCAAACCGTTCCTCTCCCTTCATCCCTCCATCCCTCCCTCCGTGCCTTCCTGCTGCAGCCCCTCAGCTCATGAAGGCAGGCCCTGTATGCCGCAGTGGCTCTGGCTGGGGTGGGGGTAGTAGTTGTGTGGTGGTGGGGGTTGAGGGGCTAAAACAGCCCCAGGGCTCAGATGTGAGACTCCCTCAGTGCTTTTCGGGCCTCCAAAAAAACTGTGAAAAGCCCTTTCATAGCCCTGAGCCTCGCTCCCCGCTCGCTCTTTAGAATATTTTAGGGTAATTTCATTCGAATTTGTCAATGGAAATTCGAACCATATAACAGCATATAAAAACGGCTCCAAGAGGGACTCGTTTATGTAAAAAGCAAGCGCGACTGCCAAACTGTTTCTGTGCTCGAGCTCTTGTGTGGGGAGGCGCCCACCAGGCCTCCCCCCGCAGTTCTGTTGGCAGGTGTTTAGAGGCTTGGAATAAAACTACCCAACAATGTCAAGTAGACTCTCCAAGGCTTGAGTAATGAAATATGTCCCGCTGTGATGATTTGCAAGATTGAGCTCAAATAGCTGGAATGTTCTAATCCTTAATAGGTTTGCTGTTTAACCCTTTGATATGATCCTAATATCTTTGTCCATCTCTTTCTAAAGGCCATGGGTAGGACTGCTTGTTTGGATGCTCCTCAAAGGCTCCTCACTGTATCGCTGAAGAGGTAATGATAAATATTGGTTTATTTCCGAGTTATTTGAAGGCATGCAAAGTGGGATAAGATGGATAGAGAGAGCCAGAGATCAGTAATTACAGTAGTGATGTACATATTTGTGATTAGTTTTTAGGTTTGATTCTGTTTTGTTCATTACAACATCTGCACTGCTTTGCTATCACACTTAAATTTAGTATTTTAGACCAAAAAAAGCCAAATTAAGCTGCATATCAAACTGTTTTTCTTTGTACTACAGTCAAAAGGTCACAAACGTAACAAAACTTGGACCTGGACCACTTCATAGACCCGAGTTGAGGTCTCATCAGGACCACGCCTGACATGTCTGTTCTCTCTGTAGGTACTGCAGAAGCTCAGTGTGGGAGTGTGGGAGGACCAGAAGGAGGCCACCCGCAGTGCCTGTCCACTCATCGCACCAAGGGAACCTGGGGGATGGAGGAGCCCCCAAAAAGCTCACACTGTCCTGGGGCGCTCCAAACTCAGACACCCCCATGAACAGCTCCAAGCATTCGTAAGGGGGTTGGGGGTGGGGGTAACGAAGCCTCCCTGCCTGCTCCCACCTGATGGGTGATGGCCAGTCCCAGTACATTTTTCTACAGTAACTGGATACCGTCTTCATCAGCAGCAGTGAGGCCACATCTCTCCGTGTGTATTCAATACTGCTAGGAGGTCACACACTCACCACTTCTATTGGAAACTCCGCCGCGGGAGAGACTGAGGAGTTCACACACACAAGCACACCAGAGTGGAATGTTGGACGGCATGGTCGACTTACTTTTAGCATTAAAAAATCCTTTTCGCCAGTTGTCCTCTTAGTTTTACCTCATTTTTTAAGTGAGCAGCAGAACATTTTTGTGGTTTTTGCAATATAGAGGCCTTGGCACACATTCAGCGAGGCTCCTTAAGTTCTCAAGAGTCTCACTTGATCAGTATTATGTTCCTGTTGTCATTTCATCTATTAAACCACCTTGACTGTTAGGAAGCGATACATGTTCTTATTCATCCATCACAGATGGCCTTCATGTCCCATGTTTAAGTCCCGCAGTGAGCCGTTTTAGAATTAAGACAAACTTCACGCCACGGACGGTGTTGTGTTGAAGACTCCTGGCAGTTCACTTTGGTCCTAGGCTCTTCTGACTGTGGTGGGTCAACCTTTTGACTTTGAAAGGCCAGTGGGGGTTCTCTCCTCTCCCTACTGCTTTTGGAAATCTGATACGTAGGCTGAGCTCATCCCTTTGTGGACTGCCTGGCCAGCGTCGGAATGCCATTGTTTCAAGCTGATACTCTTCTCTATTTGGGTTTTCCCCTTCACTCGGCCTTCATTGACACACTGAGCTTCTCCTTGCTTTTTAAACTAACTGGTCCTGAATATGTTTGGCCAGAATTGGCAGCCCATTCAAATGTGGACAATAGCCACTGACAAAAGACTTTTCCTTTTAAGAAAACGGGCTTCCTTCTGCCGATTCAGAAAGGTCTTTAACCAGTTTATTGGTCTTTGACACTTCAGTGTTTCCGTGCTCTACCTCTCTCCTCTCTTCGTTATTTTAGATGTGGGGTTTTTTTGTCAAATTTACTTGACAGAACACGTCCTTTGCTTCTTAACACGGCCCTTTTGCTCAAGTGAATTTTCACTGTGTGAATCCTCTTGAATGGACCCGACATACGTCAAAGTGGCTTTTAAATCAAAAAGCTGGTGAAAGCCAAGAGCTTTCACTGCAATAGTTACACAGAGATGGGCTTCTTCTAGAATTTGCTGGTATTGTAAATAAACTGTATAGTAACTGTATATGTGCTTTAATTCATGAGAAGTATTGTTGTAAATCCTTGTTTTTCTGCACCTGATGCTCATCAATATAAAATGAGTCGAGTGCATTAATTATTTGTCCTGTCATTCATGCCATGACGTGTCGATTTGTTATTTAAACCTTTTTTGTCAGCTTGTTTCTGCCTTAAAGGACATCAAAGGCTAATCGTTACATGAGCAAGTCTTATTTGTTTAAAATGCAACTGTTTGATTAGAGGTCGAGATATAGCCTGAGAAATACCACATTTATGCTTACCCTGGACTAATCTTCAACAGGGGGAAAATAGAGAGAGACACACAGAGACACACAGAGACAGAGAGAGACAGACAGAGAGGTACAGATAGAGAGAGACAGAAGAGACAGAGAGACGAGAGACAGAGACAGACAGAGAGAGACAGACAGACGAGAGAGAGAGAGAGAGAGACAAGAGAAAGAGACAGAGACAGACAAGAGAGAGAGAGAGAGAGACAAGAGAGACAGACAAGAGAGAGACAAGAGAAAGAGAGAGACAGACAAGAGAGAGAGAGAGAGACAAGAGAAAGAGAGAGACAGACAAGAGAGAGAGAAAGACAGAGAGAGACAGACAAGAGAGATAGACAAGAGAGAGACAGACGAGAGAGACGAGAGAGAGAGACAGACGAGAGAGACGAGAGAGAGAGACAGACGAGAGAGACGAGAGAGAGAGAGAGAGAGACAGAGACAGACAGAGAGAGACAGACAGACGAGAGAGAGAGAGAGAGAGAGAGAGACAAGAGAAAGAGACAGAGACAAGAGAAAGAGACAGAGACAAGAGAAAGAGACAGAGACAGACAAGAGAGAGAGAGAGACAGACAAGAGAGAGAGAGAGACAGACAAGAGAGAGAGAGAGACAGACAAGAGAGAGAGAGAGACAGACAAGAGAGAGAGAGAGACAGACA
>BRDA01003343.1:9001-20046 GCA_036984385.1 Crenuchus spilurus
TCTATCCATCTATCATCCATCCATCCATCTGTCATCCATCCATCTATCTATCAACCTATCCATCCATCCATCCGTCATCCATCCATCCATCCATCTATCTATCTACAACCTATCCATCCATCCATCCACCTACCTATCTTTCTGTCCATCCATCTATCATCCATCCATCCGTCTATCCATGTCATCCATCCATCCATCCATCTATCATCCATCCATCTACCTACCCATATTTCTGTCCATCCATCCATCTATCTACAACCTATCCATCCATCCATCCATCTAACTATCTTTCTGTCCATCCATCTATCATCTATCCATCTGTCATCCATCCGTCTATCCATGTCATCCATCCATCTACCTACCTATCTTTCTGTCCAACCATCTATCATCCATCCATCTATCTATCAATCAATCAATTTATCCATCCATCCATCCAGTCATCCATCCATCCATCATCTATCCATCCATCTACCTATTCATCTATCCATCCGTCCATCCACCAATTATCTATCCATCTATCTATCAATCTATCCATTTGTCATCCGTCTGTCTATCCATGTCATCCATCCATCCACCTACCTATATTTCTGTCCATCCATCATCCATCCATCTGTCATCCATCATCCATCCATCTATCCATGTCATCCATCCATCCACCTACCTATATTTCTGTCCATCCATCATCCATCCATCTGTCATCCATCGTCTATCCATGTCATCCATCCATCCGTCCATCTACCTACCTATATTTCTGTCCATCCATCTATCATCCATCCATCTATCCATCCATCTATCCATCTGTTATCCATCCATCTACCTATATTTCT
This sequence comes from Crenuchus spilurus, assembly GCA_036984385.1. Lineage (NCBI taxonomy): Eukaryota > Metazoa > Chordata > Actinopteri > Characiformes > Crenuchidae > Crenuchus > Crenuchus spilurus. The sequence goes on from BRDA01003343.1 coordinate 9,829, forward strand.
GTCCATCTATCTGTCCATCCATCTATCATCTATCCATCTGTCATCCATCCGTCTATCCATGTCATCCATCCATCTACCTACCTATCTTTCTGTCCAACCATCTGTCATCCATCCATCTATTATCAATCAATCCATCCATCCATCCATCATCCATCCATCTACCTATTCATCTATCCATCCGTCCATCCACCAATTATCTATCCATCTATCTATCAATCTATCCATTTGTCATCCGTCTGTCTATCCATGTCATCCATCCATCCACCTACCTATATTTCTGTCCATCCATCATCCATCCATCTGTCATCCATCCGTCTATCCATATCATCCATCCATCCATCCACCTACCTATATTTCTGTCCATCCATCATCCATCCATCTGTCATCCATCGTCTATCCATGTCATCCATCCATCCGTCCATCTACCTACCTATATTTCTGTCCATCCATCTATCATCCATCCATCCATCTATCCATCTGTTATCCATCCATCTACCTATATTTCTGTCCATCTATCTGTCCATCCATCTATCATCTATCCATCTGTCATCCATCCGTCTATCCATGTCATCCATCCATCTACCTACCTATCTTTCTGTCCAACCATCTGTCATCCATCCATCTATCTATCTATCAATCAATCCATCCATCCATCCATCAACCTATTCATCTATCCATCCGTCCATCCACCAATTATCTATCCATCTATCTATCAATCTATCCATCTGTCATCCATCCGTCTATCCATGTCATGCATCCATCCATCCATCTACCTACCTGTCCTTCTGTCCAACCATCTATCTATCAATCGATCTATCCATCCATCTATTCATCTGTCATCCATCCATCCATCAACCTATCCATCTATCCATCCGTCCATCCACCATCCATTCATCTGTCCATCTGCCTGCCTGTTAATCTATATGTCCAGTCATCTATCCATCCATCTATCTACCTACCTATCTTTGTCCATCTTTCTGTCTGTCTGTCTATCTAACCATCCATCCATCAACCCTGCCTGTCTGTTTATCTGTCTGTCCATGCTGTTACGTTATGGTAAAGTGCTGTGTGCAGCTGCAGAGGCAGCTGGTCAGATGTGATAAAGACTGTAACAGCGATGACTCTGCTGTGCTTTTGTTTTTAAACTCACATTAATGAAGCTGACGTTTAGCTCCTTGGCAGTGTAGCCCCTCTGCAGGTTGCGTCTCACGTACACATCGTAGTCGCGGACGATGCGTGTGATGATGTCTGATGTGGAGATGCCCTCTGTTCTTTGCGTGGGTGCAAACATGCCTTCCAATACAAAAAATATCAAAGCTCAGTCATAACGACAACTCATTTCAAGAACAGCATGTAGGTGCTGGATCTGCATAAAACGTATAGACTTCTCCTCCATATTTACACTAAATGTCCAAAAGCTTGCGGACACCCCTTCTAATGTGATGATGATCATCCAACATCCTAACCTCACTATCACTCTTGTGGCTGTATGCAATCAGATCCTCACAGCAATGCTCCAAAACCTACTACAACACCTTCTAGTGGAGAGATGGTTGTGGAAGAAACAGTGAATGAGCTGGTGTCCCAATACTTTTGTCCAAACTGGGTTTGGACCTAAAGCAGAACCCACCCTGAACTCCCCCCGAGCTCTCACAGCCAATCATCTCTTCCCATTTGCTATATGATGTGGTCCAAATGATAAGCTCCTGAGGTGCCACCCACCTGCCTCCTTTATGTGCTTGTAAACATCGTCACTATCCGCTGAAACGTACGGGATGTCATCATGCGCAACAAAGTCAATCTGTAGAGAAAGATCACACAATCAGTGTTAGGTGATTATGTCTCTGGTGTTATTTACTAATGTGCAGTGTATTAACTCATCTTTACTGTGTTTTACAGCCTGTAATGTGAGACTGAATGTCAGCTTCCTTTGATTTAGTTATAATGTATGCTAATTTTATTCAAAGTCATTAAGTGTTTATTTCATCAGGAAGTGTTGACATCATGTGAGGAGCAGCTGCTGTGCACAGGTGGTGTAAAATACCCCCCCCCTAAAAAAACAGAACTACATGGTCAAGACAGCAATGATAAGCACAATATGTGACCACGTGTGCAGTACTTCCTTTGACCCGTCACTCACTCTGTGCTCACTGAGGAATTCTGGTGTTAGTGTCCACGGTGCGTTCCTGACCACCTCGTCCACGTAGCGACAGTGACTCACTGCGTCGTAACGCTCGTCCTCATTCATAACGGTGAAGCCCTTGAGTTTGTGTGTCAGGTCATCGCTGCACACTGTACAGAACAGGACGGTACAGCAGTTAATGCAGGACATTTCTGTTAATCAAAGCCTGGATTACCTGGATTAGATTCCTAAGGTGTTGTTAGTATTTTGCTGGAATTTGACTGGTTGATGTATTTGACTGAAATACACCACAAACGAATTGAAAAGTCATATCGGCTGTGCCTCTCAGTGTTACGCCACAAACCCTGTGTCTATTAGCAGTTTATTAACTCCACTGTATGTAGATTATAGATTCATACTGGATTAAATCACTGTTATTACTTTCAGACAGTAAAAACTACACACACTGTAAATTCATTCTGGATTAAAATTTAGTTAAGACAGTAAAAACTACACACACCGTAAATTCATGCTGAATTAAAATTTGGTTAAGACTGTAAAAACTACACACTGTAAATTCATTCTGGATTAAAATTTGGTTAAGACAGTAAAAACTACACACACTGTAAATTCATACTGGAATAAATTTGGTTAAGACTGTAAAAACTACACACACTGTAAATTCATACTGGATTAAAATTTGGTTAAGACTTAAAAACTACACACTGTAAATTCATTCTGGATGAAAATTTGGTTAAGACTAAAAACTACACACTGTAAATTCATTCTGGATTAAAATTTAGTTAAGACTAAAAACTACACACTGTAAATTCATTCTGGATTAAAATTTGGTTAAGACAGTAAAAACTACACACACCGTAAATTCATACTGGATCAAAATTTCGTTAAGACTAAAAACTACACACTGTAAATTCATTCTGGATTAAAATTTGGTTAAGACTAAAAACTACACACTGTAAATTCAATCTGGATTAAAATTTGGTTAAGACTAAAAACTACACACTGTAAATTCATACTGGATTAAAATTTGGTTAAGACACTACACACACTGTAAATTCATACCGGATTAAAATTTGGTTAAGACTGTAAAAACGACCCACACTGTAAATTCATACTGAATTAAAATTTGGTTAAGACATTAAAAACTACACACACTGTAAATTCATACTGGATTAAAATTTGGTTAAGACTGTAAAAACTACACACACTAAATTCATACCGGATTAAAATTTGGTTAAGACTGTAAAAACTACACACACTATAAATTCATACCGGATTAAAATTTGGTTAAGACTGTAAAAACGACCCACACTGTAAATTCATACTGGATTAAAATCACTACACTGTTATTACTATCTGACAGTAAAATCTATCCACACTGTAAATTCATACTGGATTAAAATTTGGTTAAGACAGTAAAATCTATCCCCGCTGTAAATTCATAATGGATTAAAATTTGGTTAAGACAGTAAAAACTATCCACACTGTAAATTCATACTAGATTAAAATCACATTAGGACTAAAAACTATATACTGCAGATTCATACTGGATTAAATTCATGGCTTTTGTTAGATATTCACAGCCCCTATAATTCAGGTAAAGGTTTTAGTTAGTAGGGCAATTACCAAACTATTAACCTGCCTCCAAAAACAAGAATATTGTGATTTTTTTCCCCATTTTTCTTAATTTAATTCAAAAAGGTAAACTGACATAATTCATAACCACTATATATATAAAGTGATGTACTGACAGTTTAACTTTTTAAATTATGAACAACAAACTTTTTTCACTATTTTTTCAGCTTTTTTCTGCTTGTAACAGTACAGCTAAATGTGTATGTGGTGCTTTATTTTATGATGATCTACAGAGTCAGACCATTACTTCCACAATACAGCCAGAACAATACAAACATGATCATTAGTGTTAATGAACTTGCTGCACGTGACTGTGATTATTATTCACTTGCTTGGGAGTGAAAGTTTAAGGATGTAAAGACAGTCTCACCGCCTACAATGAGATGAGTGTTGGGGAAAAGACGCTTGGCCTGCATCAGCGCCCGGGCGTGCCCAGAGTGAAACATGTCAAATATCCCATCAGCGTACACACGCACAGGACGGTTCTCTGAAAAGAAAACACAGAAAGAGAGATTAGAACAGCTCCACGTTTCCTGTATTTGTGTTTAGTTACACATTAACCACCTCTCTTAGGCCAAAATCTTAACTCACAGCTCACGGACTGTATTTACGGATTAAAACGGGGAATATTCTGTATTTTGTACCTGCTGTTCCACGACGGGCTTCTTCTAAACTCACGCGAGTGTACTGAGACCTCACAACCTCCAGCTGATCGGCAAACGGTGCCGGGTCTTTCAGGGCCTAAGAAACACAATACAATACACAGAGGTAACTTAAACAGTGCGGATTATCACTTTATATGTTTTATCTAACATTTTAAGCATTTTGACAGCAAAAAAAATTTTTAATGGCAGCACAAATGTAGTTTTTTGTCAGGTTATCTGCTTTAAGATTTGAGATTTAAAAATATTGGACATTTTTAGCTTTACTATGCCTTTTAAAAGCTGCTGGGTTAAACAACCCAAGTTGGGTCATTGCCATAACTCAGCGCTGGGTCGCTATATAACAGAACACACATCTGGTTAAAGAAATTCAGCATTGCTGGGTTGCAGGGATACTGGTTTAAATTTTCATGTTTAATGAACTAAAAAAAACACCCTGCGCATTTCCAAAAATCTATTTTAATACTTTTTACACACGCACATTATAAACCTATAACAATCATTTTATACAGCTACCAAAACAACATCTCTGTCTCGGTCTACTCACCGAAGTCCTTCGTGGGATTTTTCCACCCCGTCCCTCATCCTCTGCCTCTCCGTTCGATCCCTCTCTCTTTCTTTTCCTGCTCAGCCCTGAACCGTGTGCCTCCATGTCTGAATATGGGAGACATTCATGCACAGATCACTACGGAGAGCTCTCATTAAAGACCAACTCATCTTCGTCGGTGCATGTTGTTATAAGGACTTTCTACACTTCTTCTTGAATAAAGCACAAGTCTTAAAGGTACAGTAACAAACTTCTGAGAGATAAAGAGTGGACAGGTAACACTGATGGCAATGGTCAAGTCTCGAACCACACCTCGATCCCTTTGAGCCTATAGTATGGCTCGGCTTGACTCGTCATCCTTCAAGACACGTGGAAGACTGGCATCAAGACTCTGTCCTGGCACCCAGGTGGTGAACAAACTCCCACTGGTTGTTCTAACAGCAGAGTCGCTCACAGTCTTCACACACAGACTGAAGAGCATCAGCACTTAAGCAGCACTAGTTTGAACTCTTATTGTAATGCTGTAAAGCTTATATTGTGTATAATTGTGTGTCTTTCTAGGTATTAGTGATGGTTTAGTTGTAACAGTGTCTGAACTGAAGACTAGTCTGGACTCTAACCTGTCTGTACTAGCTGAGATAATTCTCTTAATGTAAACAAAACACTGCTGTACACCACGCTGGATAAGAACGTCTGCTAAATGTTGTAAATGTAAATGTTTTATGACCCATGTAAACATCCTAAGGATGTCTGAGGTTAAAAATTGAGAATATAGGCCTTTAGCAGCGCAAAAACATTCAAGATTATACCACATGTCCATTCGCCTTAGCTTACTATTACCAATAGGGGGCTGTGGGAGGTCCCAGGGCCCTTTTAAGGGCAAAGGGACCCCTATTTACATGAGAGGTCGCTATTTTTGTCATTATGAATATAACAGACCCATCAAACACAATAGAGATATTTCAATTTTACTGATCACCAAACAAACCAATGTTGAAGAGAAAATCAACCTGGACCAAACACAGCAGAGCTCAGTGTCACCAGTGAAGGACTAGCGGACCAACACAAGCTCCTGTCTCAGCCTAAACTGAACAAGGTAGGTGTTTAAGAGTGAGTGGACACAGTTCAACATCTCCAGCACAGACTAACACACCACCACCACGTCAGTGTCACTGAGAATGGTCCAAACAGCTCTGTTTTGGTCCAAAACATTTGAGAAAACGGGCTGAAAGGCTAACATACAGAGAAACTACAGTGGACTACAGTGTGCAGATGTGGTCACTGAATGACCTTTCTGACAGATTCAGTTTGTGACGTGGCACAGTGAGGAGCAAGACAGACTTCAGCACTTCCTCTTCGGTCCCTCTATTGTTCCATCTTCACCAAAACCCTAAGCAGCAGGTCACACACAGACTAAACTGTGAGACACATTTAATCACACTGTAAGTATGAGGAAAACAGTCTAAAGCTATTTAAACTATCGAGGAGGCGTTAAACTACACCTCCAACTCTGCACAATCTGTAAATGAGTGCCGTTTCAGTCAAACACTGTTTAATAACACAGTGAAACTGTAAAACTAGTTTATGTACAGAGCTGTGTTTACTCACCTGTTCATCCGCTGCACTGCAGGAAGCCTTCAAAACAGCTCTCAGACAACAAATACGGACTAAATGTCGTGTTTGTGACCGTCACCGACTAAACAAAGTGACGAGGATGTGTACAATTCACCAACGACATCTTTCTGTGCAGTTAAAGTCCAGTTTTCAGCGACATTTCTGAGCAGACGCTGCTGTTTTGACAGCTCCGCAGGAAGTGACGACACGAGAAATCTCTTTAGCGAAGAAGCTAGCTGGCGTGGCCATCCGATTTGGACTGCGCATGCGCAGAATGGTACAATATAAAAGTAAAAAATATTATTATTATTATTATTATTATTATTATTATTATGGTGCTGGTTTGACAGCTTTCAACAACCCCATTTGGACTGTGCATGCATAGAACTGTACAAAATAAAAGACAAAACAATATAATGAATATTATTATCGTTGTTGTGGTTATTATACAGATTTTATTAACAAAAATACCAGCAATTATTCAACACATTTCACAGCTCAAAGTACTCTACGTAAATGTTTTCTAGTTAATATTCAGTTGTAAACGTAAACAAACAGCGTAAAAGTTAGACTACCCAATAAACCTAATGTTAGTGAAACAGTGGGACCCTGCGTAAAGTATGTGAGCCGTAATCACTGCTGGTTTCAGGGCAATCTGTCTGCTCCCTGTCCAGCCCATTATAACAAAACAACAGTGGCGCTGAACACTAGAGGGCGCTGTGAGTAAATCCTTTTTTATTTATAGTGAATGGAGCTAAACTGCTAAAAAAAAAAGTTGATTACATGTTTTCTAATTATTTCATGCGCAACATTATATTAATTTTAGAGAATAAATAAATATATAACAAAATGGTTTATAAATGCTAACCAGTGTTGCTACATTTTTTTTAAATGCTGTTTTAAAGTCCTAAAACTGGTGTTTAAAGACGTGCAAGAGATATGATATTGGTGCTGAATTGTTTTATGTACTTCTGCTTTGTGGGGAAAAAACGCACATTAGTGTGTACTAAGAAGAATAACCATATATAAATGATAATTTTGGACTAAAGCTCCATAGGAGCCCATTTATTTTGAGCTTACTCGGGAGCGCCCTCTAGTGCCTGACCAACCAAGAACACAACGTAATGTCTGTGGAATCTTCTTTCAGTGTGTAGATACAAACATTTGTACTTCATTTAAAGTGAAACGTATTGTAAAACATACAATTAGTGAACGGGATGTGAAGGTCCATTTATTCTCTCATTCCTCAACTCCTCAATTATACACCTAGAACACAATTTTCTACTGTTTAAATCTTTTATTGGGGTACATTTAAAACATTTTCAGCTTTCTTCTACAACCCAGGTTAGAAATTTGAGTTATTTTTGACTTATCTTTTGAACATATCAGAAATATCTGTAAGACAGCATTTTCCCATTTAAAGAACATTGCCAAGATTCGGCTCTGCACTTTACTGCATACAATATAAACTGCTTGTGCTGGTTTATAAATCTCTACATGGCCCCGCCCCCTCATACCTGGGCAGTCTTCTGCAGCCTCACTCTCCAGCTCGAACTCTTCACTCCTCTGATTCCCATCTGCTCAAAGTTCCCCCTCTAAGCTGGTACACTTGGTTATTGAGTTTTTAGTATTGCTGGTCTCAAACTGTGGAACAGCCTCCCTCATCAGTCCGTCCATAATGAAGTTCAAAGCTAGTCTTAAACCCATCTCTACCAGCTGGCTCATCACTTTAAGTGTGTTTGATTCTTTTAGCAAATTCGTAATGTACTGTTAATTTTATTTTCATTCTACAGTGTCCTTAGGTGTCTTGAAAAGCACTTCTCATAAATAAAACATTTATAATTGGACTGGACAACCAGTCCCATATCCATAAGAGCAAAACGTCAGTTCATGACCATCCATCTTACACTTGATCACATATCCAGACATTGTCAAAAGCATTCAGGAGCGCCCTCTTTATTTTGAATTCAAGACCCGTCATTTGGAAGCCTTAAAAAACGAAAATAAAACAAACTAAAGTGTAATGTGCTCATCTTCACTTCAGCAACTGATGAAGTTGCGGATACACTACACAATGTCACAGAATATGCTTGTTGGTCTAAAGTGATCGTTTTTATACTTTGGATTAACATCGTTTCCATTAACGTTCCATGTTGTACTGCAAAACACCTTTAAACACTGAAAGCAAAATTTGACACTTTATTTCGAAGGACATTCGACTGGAAAGCAAACGTACAGCACATCCTGCAACTGATACACAAAGAGCTTCATTCCCTTCACGCAACATTACAGGGCAAAGAACATACACCATTACACATAATACAGGAATGCATGGAAGGTGCATAGATCCAAATAACAGAATTATATTGCATTGGCTCAAGACAAGTATTTAAGTTAAAATGACCTAAACTCTCATATTTTGGCACCTATTCATTTCAAAGTGTACAGGGACGACTTCTGGACATCAGAACGGAGGATGCATTTCAGTATTTTCGGACAGAAAGGTGTGTGTAACCTGGTAAACAAATCCCCACAGTGGAATGTTCTGTAAGATATGGCTTGTCTCGTTTAAAAATCTTACATTTTTCATTCCCCCACAGTCCGTGTAAGGCACCAGAGATCAGAATTTTGCGATGACAGAAATATATATTTTAAATAAGACGTGAAAAACTGGACAGGTGACCTTCGGCCTCGACAGTAGAGTGAGAAAGGTAGAGTGGTGAGCGGTTTCTCCTCCTTACATCCCCATTCTGATGCTCTGGATGATCTGGAAAATGGCTGTGAGAGACAGAAACAAGAGTCAAATCATATTCAGACTGATGTTTAACTAAACTACAGTGAGGATGAGTATTTGATACACTATAAACACTGGAGAGGTCTCATTTCATTCATACCCGTTATCATCGGTATACTTAAACTGCAAGAGACTGAATCTTAAAAAAAAAAAAAAATTCCAGAATAGATCCATACAGATCTTCTCCAGATCTTTCAGGTTTTGCTCGGCAACATTGAGTTTCAGATCCTGCCAAAGATATTCTATTGGGTTCTATTGGGACCCAGCCACGACCCATCTTCAATTCTCTTACAGAGGGAAGCAGGTTATTGGCCAAAATCTCACAATACACGACCCCATCCATCCTTCCTTCCATCAATATGGTGCAGTCGTCCTGTCCCCTTTGCAGAAAAGCCCTCCCGCAGTATGATGTTTCCTCCCCCTTGCTTCATGGTGGGGACGGTGTTCGTGTAGTTGTATTCATCCTTCTTGATGATAGAGCTTTATAGAGCTTGATCAATTTTGGTCGCATATGACCAGATGACCTTCTCCTATGCCTCCTCTGGATCATCCAGATGGTCATTGGCGAACTTCAAACGGATCTGGACATGTACTGGCGTGAGCAGGGGGACCTTGCATGCGCTGCAGGATTTTAAACCATGACGGCGTAGTGCGTTACTAATGGTCCTCTTTGAGACCGTGTTCGCAGCTCTCTTCTGGTCATTGACCAGAATTCTCAATCAGACTAAGGGAGGTAAGGGATGCCGTCAAGCTGAAGAAGGAGTCCTATCGGGCCATGTTGGCCTCTGGGACTCCTGAGGCAGCCGATAGGTATCGGCAGGCC
>BRDA01003344.1:637-19178 GCA_036984385.1 Crenuchus spilurus
CCTATCGTCGTCATGAGACTCTCACACTCGGTTCTCGACTTGTTCTGTAAGATTGTAAGACTCTTAAACACGCACACACAGGATACACACAGAGAAACTTCAGCAGATGACCCAACCACCCACACTCTGAATGATACAGTAAAGAAGAACAGAACGTTCCTCTTCTAGATAACCACTGATTGGAATGTGGAAACCTCTGTGTGTGCGTGCAAGGACCCCATCATGTAACCTTCATGTGTATAAAGAGCCAGCTCTTGGCTCACACTCTCAGAGTACTGCTGCTATCCAGCACACTCTCTTCTGCAGAATACATAAAGCTTACTACTTGATAAGTCATCTCTGGTGTCTGACTCTCATTAGTAGGTAAAATTCCACCACACTGTACACATAAATTGTCAGTATATTTATAAATAAATATATGTCTTGCATTTTTATATTAGGTAGATAATTTTTACTTAGTCATTAGAAAAGTAGCTTGCAGGCTGAAAAAGTGTGTGCACCCCTGCGCTACGTCAGGTCATTATACACCGTTTGTAGTGAAAAAAGCGCAAGAAACCATGGAAATGAACGCTAACACCACTGAACAGACTTCAGAGAGCAACTCAAGGTAGAAGCGAAGTAACTAAGGCCAGAACTAAACAGAGAGCAGACTGAAAGAGGAGGGAGTTAACGTTAGCTTAGTAAAAAATTTTAACTTAAATGTGGCGGTGGTTGGGACTTGGATAGACTGGGGCAGCTGGGCCTAACTTTGTGCACAAACATACAGCAAAAAATGAGAGTAGCTCAGATTCTGATGTCGCTTCTGAAGAAGAAGAGCACTGAAGACGTGGTTCAAATAATATACTGTATATACATAGAAAGATAGATAGGTCAAATGCATTCAGTGGCACTTATTTCTCTTATTTTTAAAGCATAAAATTTGGCTAGTGGAAATTCTGATTGGCCGGTAACTTTAGCGAGTTACTAGCCACATTGGCTGGTGATCAAAAACGTTAATTTAGAACCCTGCATGAGCTTTACTGCTTTACTGCTTTATAGTCAGTGAGACATAGGATAGCGCCAAAGCTTTGAACCAGTCCCGCCCATTTCCGGTGGTTCATTGACGAGTTCGAAGCTTCAAACGTCATAGTCACGTGATAGTAGCGACTTCAATACAAGCTCCGGTACACTGTGTCAAATCAGCACGTGTCGGCAAAGGTGACACAAGCTTCGGAGCCTTGGTGTCAAACTGCCCATCCCTAATAAGATGTAAAAGTAAACCTCTACATAACCTGTTCTAGAATGTGGATTAACGTGAACCTCTAAATAACCTGTTGTAGAAAGGCTGCCTAAAGAAAATTCCTAAATAACCTGTTCATGAATGGTTGGCTAAAGTAAATCTCTAATGAACCTGTTCAAAAGTAATTGATTAAAGTAAACCACTATATAACCTCTTCTAGAATGTGGATTAAAGTAAATCTCTAAATAACCTGTTCTAAAATGGTTGACTAAACATCTAAATAACCTGTTCTAACATGTGTTCAAAATCTGTTCTACCTTTGCAGATATTAAAGGTTAAGCACCTCCTAATGGACCTCCCTGAAGATGTAATTTTTAGCTTCTAAAAATGTACAAGTAAATTAAAAATGAGTCACATATTTAGTTTAGTCTAAAATTGATTCATTAAAGTAATTTGACAGAAAATTTGACAGACAATTGCAAGCTAGTACAATCTAGTTCTAGGTTATAAATGTGAAAGTCAAATTCATATTCATAAAATACTCAATAAATCTCTGCAATCCAACTACCTGAATTAGTTTTAGCCTATAGTAGCCACCAAGCTTTGCAAGTCCACTTTTTCACTACAGGGCTGAATTAATCTGAGCACAGTGTATAATTAGGCATATTAGTAGCTAGCAACAATAGCTAATGCCAAAATAGGCCAATTACAGTTATTCTACTGATCAGGTGGTCCTTGAACACCTCATATTAACTTCTTTCCATGTCCATGTTTGAAAATCACCAGTTTTAAGATACAGCCGTCTGACGATAATAGAGTGAGCTGATGGTCCTTTCCAGTAGTGCCCTTTTAAAAAGGTATTATTGCAGCCAAAAACAACATACCTTTTTGTCATTTTGCATCACCTTCAGTTAATCTGGTTCAACTTCTTGGGTAGTTGTCCACATCTAAATCAAATATGATGTATATGTCAGACTCTGACGACCGTGAGCATGGCCAAATAAAAGTCTTTTAAGCCATTTTCCTTGAATTTGTTTTCTAACCATCGATAATCGCAAGTTAGGAACTCAACTTGTGTTGTATTCATGTGGGACTATTTTTTGTGATAGTGTTCAAGGGACTTTATCAATAATGCCACCTAAGAAGCAAGCGCCAGTGAGAACCTGAGGAGGAAACCCAAAGTGAACTGCATGGCAATAACGTAACAGCCGAGATGCCTGCAGTATCCCCACAAGACATCATGACTGCAGGGCTATAGACTAACTTTTTGCACTGGTGCGCCTAAATTTTTTTTCTTAGGTGCACCAGCACAAAAGTTGGGTGCATCCAAATTTTCGACCGCATCGCATTTAACACCATAGTGTTACAGGTTCACTTTTTTTTTTCCTGTCCATATAGGCAATATTGACTTGTAAATGATTAACTAACAATCTGGTCAACATAAATTTCTTTATTTGAAGCAAAATTATACAAAAAAGGTAACTTACTGAAAAAGTGTTGGTGCTTAAAGTGCTTCACTGAGCATGGTCTTCCCACATTCTTTACAGTAAATGCAGTGCATTATTAGCTTTACTGTATCAAGCCACATTCTCAGAAATGTATACACTTTCCCCCTTTTCTTTTCAGTGGTTCTGGCTCAGAGTCGATCGTATGTGGCTCATTATCTGATGTCCTCTCCAGACCATGGGTCGACATAACCTGGGAGGTTGATGGAGCCGGTTCAGAGCATTGGTTATGATTTTCGGACGGATCAGGCCTTAACTTAACTTTCTTAATGAAAAAGTTGTCAATCGTTCTTTTCATCTTCTCTCATCATCCATGGCTACGTTCACTCTCAGGGTTGCCAGGTCCAGCAAAAATATCCAGCCCAAAGTCCGTCTAAAACCCGCCCTTCAGAAGCTTAAACTAGCCCAAAGTGTCACACATTTGAAGCAAATGGCAAAACAACTGAGGGTACAACTTACTATTTCATTTATAAGAGATTTATCAGTCATTAATAATATGGTAACATTAGTGTTTATTAGTTCTTTTACAGTATAACAGTTTTATATCCCTGTAAAGAACATTTAATAGTAACATAATTAGCAAATAAAAGGAACTGACTTTTTCATTTCACATTTGCAGTATTTGCAATATGCCCTTTTCTCGTCATTAGGAACACTTAATCCATTCCATCAAACCTTTTTCTCTTTCCCAGCCCTTGCATTACCCATATTTCCCCCGTTTACCTGGCATATTAGCTAGCGACTGTTTTCTCTTCACTTTCTGTGTGTCTGTCTGTCTGTGTCTCTCTCTCTCGCTGCCTTCCTTACATCGTTTAGTTCTCCCCCCCCACCTCCTTATGTCGTTGTTCTCCTCGTTCTCATAATTTTTAAAAGTAGCCCAAAAAAGGTCAAACCACCACGCTTGAATTTACACGCACGACTGTATTTTCAAACAAGCCAAATTTGGTGTGAAAACCGCAAACCTGGCAACCCTGCTCACCTTGCTCAGACCACGGCCATCTGGATTGGTGCCCTTCACTATCTCTAATTGGTTTAGACCATCATATGGGTCTAACATGTCTGTTGTTTAACCACAGGGAGACTTTTCCATTTGAACGGCTGGTCGCACTGGTGCGACCTCAGATTTTTTTTTTGTCGCACCATTAAGAAATTAGGTCGCATGTGCGACCCTGGACTGTAGCCATTAAAAAAAATGAGTGAATAATTGGAGAGTAGATGTAACTCTCTGGAGCTCTGTTTCCAAGCCAACCGGGCAACTCTAACAGAACATGCTACTCGTATTTCAGCGTTAGAGGAAATGGGCAGCGGGCACGATGCTAGGCTATCTTGGCTATAGCAAGAGACTAAGCTACTAGTGGATGCTAGCAGAGCCTTACAGGACAAAGTTATCGATCTCAAGGCACGCTCCAGGAGACAGAACATAAAAATAATTGGACTACTGAAAAAAATTGAAGCTGAACGGCAGACTGAGTTTGTGTCTTCTTTTATTCACGACATTTTGGGGAAAGAACATTTCTCAAAGCCTGTAGAAGTTGAACGTGCACACAGGCTAGGGGGACAGCCAGCTACCCTTACCAAAAGTAGTATATGCAAGTGTACTTCAAGTATACCAATTTTAAACTAAAAATTATAGAGTATCCTTCCAGCTTACTTTTTATGTACTTATTAGAGATATACTTGAGAAAGTACTATATTGGTTATACTAGACTTGTACTAAAAATATACTAAAAGTCTAAGTCTAGGGCCCCGAGTGGCTCAGAGACGCTACCACTATGACCCGAGGATCGCGAGTTCGAATCCCGGTCATGCTGTTTGCCATCAACAGCTGGGGCCCAAGAGAGCAGTTGGCAAATTGGCAGTGCTCTCTTTGGGTGGGTAGATGGTGCTCTCACTCCTTCTCACAGCTTCTTTTATTTATAGGAAATTTATAATCACTTTGACTTTTAGTCGCTTTTAATTTATATTCATTTTACTGCTATATGTCTGTTTTTACAACTTTTATACGTGATCTTAGTATTATTAAATTCCTGATGTTGTTCTGAAACTAACAAGCCCTCGTTTGTCCCTCTATGACATTCGAGTGCAAAGTAATAGAAGATTAATGGTCCTCATGCATGTTAAAAGGGCAGCACGGTGGCTTAGTGGTTAGCACGTTCATCTCTCAGCGCTGAGGTCTTGGGTTCGAGTCCCCATCTGAGTGGAGTTTCCATGTTCTCCCCGTGTCTGCGTGGGTTTCCTCCGGGGTCTCCGGTTTCCTCCCACAGTCCAAAAACATGGAGGCCAGGTGACTTGTGTACTCTCTAAAAAAAATGTGTGTGTGTGTGTGTGTGTGTGTGTGTGTGTGGGTGTGTGTGTGTGTGCACACAACCAGCGATGGACTGGCACCCTGTCCTGGGCTTAGTTGAATAGTGTAATGCCCTGCCTTGAGGGTGTAGGGGACTAACTGCAACCCTGATAAGGATTAAGCGGTTGAGATAATGGATGGATGGATGCATGTTAAAAAATATAATGCCTTGAAGGGACCTTTATTTTGAAACTTCTCAACCGTTCCTTCAGATGTCATGTGACATTAACACAACTTGATTGGGCAGTTCGACGAGTTTCCACCCTTTGATTTGATATGTCACTCGAACCTGCCAGCCTACAGTGAGGGAAAAAAACTATTTAGTCAGGCACTGATTGTGCAAGTTCTCCTACTTAGAAAGATGAGAGAGATCTGTAATTTCCATCATAGGTACACTTCATCGATGAGTGAAAAAAAAATCCAGGAAATCACATTGTAGGATTTTTTAAATATATTTCTTAAATATGGTGGAAAATAGGTATTTGGTCAATAACAAAAGTTCAACTCAATACTTTGTAACATAACCTTTGTTGGCAACACATGTTTGCTGTAAGTCTTCATCAGGTTTGTACACACTGTAGCTGGTATATTGGCCCAATCCTCAAAGCAGATCTCCTCAAAAGCATTGATGTTTTGGGGCTGTTGCTGGGCAATATAGACTTTCAACTCCCTCCTCAAATTGTCTAGGCCACTCCAGGACCTTTACGGAGCCACTCCTTTGTTGCCCTAGCAGTGTGTTTGGGATCATTATCATGCTGGAAGGGCCAGCCATGTTCCATCTTCAATGCTCTCCCTGATGGAAGCACGTTTTGGCTTAAAATCTCACAATACATGGCTCCAGTAAATCTTCCCTTAACATGGATCAGTTGTCCTGTCTCCTTTGCAGAAAAACAGCTGCAAAGCATGATGTTCCCACCCCCATGTTTCACATGTATGTATGGTGTTACTGGGATGCAACTCAGCATTATTTTTCCTCCAAACATGGCGAGTGGACCTGAGTACCAAAAAGCTCTATTTTGGTCTCATCTGACCACATGACCTTCTCCCATGCCTCGTCTGGTCATTGGCGAACTTTAAATGGGCCTGGACATGTGCTACATGAGCAGGAGGACGTTGCATGCCCTACATAAAATTATACCATGATGGAATAGTGTGTTACTAATGGTCCTCTTTGAGACTGTGGTCCCAGCTCTCTTCAAGTCATTGACCAGGTCCTCCAATATAGTTCTGGGCTGACTTCTGACCTTTCTCAGAATCATCCTTACCCCATGAAGCAAGATTTTGCATGGAGCCCCAGACAGTCATCTTGTTTTTCTTCCATTTTCTAATAATTTTGCCTACAGTTGTTGCCTTCTTACCAAGCTGCTTGCCTATTGTCCTCTAGCCTATCCCGGCCTTGTGCAGGTTTACAGTTTTGTGCCTGTTGTCTTTAGGAAGCTCTTGGGAGTGAGACTGAATGAGAGTGTGGACAGGTGTCTTTTATAGACATAACAGGTTTAAACAGGTGCAATTAATACAGCTAATAGTGCAGAATAGGTGGGTTTCTTAAAGAACAACCAACAGGTCAGTGAGAGCCAGAATTCTTGCTGGTTTTTAGGTGACCAAATACTTATTTTCCACCATAATTAAGAAATAATTTTTTAAAAAATCCTACAATGGGATTTTTTTTTCTCATAGTTGAAGTGCATCTATGATGAAAATTACAGACCTCTCTCATCTTTCTAAGTAGGAGAACTTATACACCCACAATAAGTGACTGACTAAATACTTTTTTCCCCACTGTATCTGGGGGGATTTAAAATTTAAATGAAAGCAAGTACAGTGAAGGACTCCTGACGTCAGAGCAGGTATTTGACGTTTTTTTTTTTTTTTTTTAGCAGATTTTCAGCCACGAGTTGTGCAATTTGTGAAAGAAAGTAAGTTTATACACTGTTGGGGAAGTTCTGGTTGAACTGGATTGGGAAAATGATGATTTATTGTTCTGATATTTAAACCGTCTGTGTGATCTCCTCTGCCGTGCGGGATGCTGGTGTCTGATGAGTAATCTAATAAATTACGACATGTCTTTGCTCTCACACTAACATATAAAGGGTTAAAAACTGTTTCAAGTTGAGGAAAGTATTTTATGGCTGCTTTTAGCATTTTGACTAGGTTTAAAGCCCATTTATGCCCCAAACGTGATCTGGTATGACCTTTATGGTGTAATGTGTATGTGACTGATAGTGATGGCCAGCAGAGAATGCAGATCTGTACTAATGTGTGAAAAAGCTGTTTTTAGCTTAGAGACAGAAAATACACTTTTAATTGTACTTGAACTTGAACTTTGAACTTGAAATTGAAATTTTATAACAGAACAGAAAATAAAGTTGTGCACTTTTTTCTAGTACAAGTTTACATATAAATACACACATCTGAGCCACAAACTGGATCACAGGTGGTCTAAATACTGTAATATGAAGTATAAAAAATATTTTAAGAACAAATATCACTGAATGCCTACTTTTTTGACATTTAGAAGCAAATCTGAAGAAAATTGAATCACTCTTGATACAAAACACATGCTTCTTCTAATTTGAAGGATTCTTGAACAAAAACCACCAACAGTTTGCATTTATTCCATGCAGTTAGGGAGTAATAATCCTTAATATTAGACCATGAAAATTCAGGTGAAAAATAAGGAAAATACCCCTGGAGTTTAAGGAATATGCACTTTTTTTTTTAAACATGTGGTCTCTTTAACTGTATCACAATGACACAAGACCTTTGAGTTGTTTATACTATGCAGGCTCTGCTGAAGGTGGTTATTAGGACATGTTTTCTGTGTTATGGCCATGAGACCAGTTATTCTGGAACCACCGGAGCTGAATAACAGGATGTTAAATAGACTCAGGGGCGGACTTAACCAACACGCAAATTGCTTGGGGCCCCAGAGATCAGGGGGCCCCCTGCTGGCCAAAAGAGGTTGGCAAAAAAATAAAGTTTTGGTTCTCTGCAGACTTTTCCGTCCAAACGCTATATTCAATGTATTTGGCCCACAGTCCGTGTTAAGTTGTTAAGATATTGGATGTTTGTTCTGTCTGTGTGCACGTCAGCTAGACGTATTATAATATCAGAGGTTTCATATTGTCTTGTTTTTAACTTTTTTTATCGACTGCACTGTACCGCTAGCCGTGTAGCTTTAGCTTCGTGCTGATATGGAGTCTGCTCACCTAGCCGTGTAGGAGCTGCTTCTCTGGCTGGCATAAGATCGCTCTTTTGCTGCGTGCGGCGTGAAGGTGTGGGAATAAAGGCACACGACAAGACAGACTTCATTTTAACTCTTCGGTTTTTACTTCAGTCAATATTACAATGCTGCAGACTGCCTAACTCCAGCACCAGAACTATATATAGAGTTAAGTACTGGGGCCGTGCGGCGATTCTAATACAATAACTACTCTCAGTACTCTGCAAATGCATAAGCGTGCGTATATAAACAGGTTGCTGAACTGTGATTGGCTGAGCTGAATGTCACTCTGAATATCACTCTGCAGTATTAAAACATTAACATTTGAATGTGTCTGTGTTTGTGTGCGTCTGCCAGTTTGTGATAAGCCATCCATTTACATGCCTCCAAGTGTAACTATTGTCAAATAATTCAAAATTTCTGCTTATTTTTACTCAAAATTAGGTATAATTTTATGTCAATGAGGTCTATTGACCATATAGTGTAAAATTGATGGTAATGAATTGGAGTGAAGTTGAAGCACAGAATTGGGTGATAATTTTATGCTACATGCTTTTGACAGTTTATTAATATTTAATAATTTATTAGGATTTTATTAATGATTAATATGAATTTTATAAAAAATTTTTAACAATGACTAATAATAATAATAATAATAATAATTTAATATTAACTATTAATAAAAGATTATGAATATTAATAAATATTATGAATAATAAGGTTTAAGTAAAGTATTAATATTTATTAATAATTATTAATAATAATTTATGTTCAAGCCCGCACCACACCATTTGAAACTGCTTTTCTTGTCATTTTTTATCGTTTTACGTTTTAAACTTTAATTTATTTTTAATTTAATTTCTCATATAGGTTCAAATTTTGTTAGTTGTGCTGGGGTAAAATGTATGTATATAGTTTTTTATTTATCAGAATTCGTAATCAAACTTTTTCTAATGACATAAGTCAATGTGAATGTCCTGAAAAAACATATTCTTTAGATAACATGGAATCAATAGTGCCACCAACAATCAAAAATATGAGTATGCTGCATCTGCATCTACAGATATCATTGTATTTATTACCCCCTGAATATTATATTTATTACACATCACAGATCCTTGCAGTTGAAAGGATTAATGCAAATGTTTACTGACCTTAAACTTCTACTAAAATAAAGAATAAGTCACAATATGATCATTTAAAGATGATACTATTAAAGTCATGAACTATTAAATAAAATACCTTCTCAATACCTTTTTCTATTTCCTTTTCTGTTTCCTATTTTTCTCTTTTCTGTAAATGCAGAAGTAATATGTTGTTCTATGTTGTATTGCGTATATTCTGTATTTGCTGTGACTCTGTATAGAGAACATGCTATGTAACTATTTCTGTTAGTCCTCAAATGTCTATTCTGTTGCACCTGTCTTTTGTCTATTTCTGTTACCTCTGTCTTTCCTTTTATGGCAATTTTCTGTTACTGTTGTCCTGTTGACTGGATAGTCAGTGGCTAAACTTGGCTACTGTCCAGCCTTTATAACTCATGGTACCCCAGCTTTTGGAGGGCTAGCTGAGAGTGTCTGTGGATCTGTGCACACCAATAAACCAACATTCCAGACTACATCGGCTAGTCCCCTGATGTGAATGGTCTGTTTGGGGTAAAATTTCTACATAAACCATCTGAAAACTTCATTCTGTTTAAGCTACGTTATTCTGTCTTACATTCAGACTCATTTTATACCTACAGAATATTGTAGTTTGCTCAGAAACATTTAACTGTTGATGAAAATAACTCAATTCACATTGGACAGTATGAATAAATTTGATTTATATTTTTAATTATAACAAATACACATAAAAATAAATATCTAACAAAATTATTTTCATACTGGTTCCTATTTTATATTACATGCAGCACATAACTTTTGTAAGCCAAACTAAATGACCACATAGAATATGTATACTACCACTGAGTTAAAGTATTTTTTTTAATAAAACAAGAAAATAATGTTAGAAAAATTTCTCATAGGTACACTTCAATTAATAATCAATATGGAGTAAAAACAAAGTTACTTCAAAATCAACATTGCTTAATTGCACCTACCATTCCACCACAAAGGCACATTAGACAAAGCCCTTGTTTTTTCTGCAAGCATCAAGTTCTCACTTTGTTGTTAGGATGTACAAGATTTGGTTGATTTACATGTACACACGTGCATCCGACTGTAACACGGTAAGGCACCAGTTTGAATCTGTAATTATTTCCGTGGCATTTTTCTTTCTTAAGGAAAAGAGTCTCAACCTCAATAGCTTCAGATGTGGCTTGCAGTCCTTGACATCCTTTCTTATCACATTTGGCAATCTTGATGGTCTCAGGATACCTCATGTTGTCTGTATCATTTCTAAAAAAGTAACAATCAGAGAGATGTTCAGTAAAACATTTTACAGCAGAAATATTTAAATTTCAGACAAGGAAAAGTTCACTTACTCATATATCCAGTTTGAGAGAGACGCATTACGAATGTTGTAGTTTAGGGATGGAAACTTGAAATTTGCCATCATGTCTTCTACACATGTTTTGAGCATGTCTGGATTGGCGGTACAGTTGTGGCAGTGTCTTATACAGCAACTGCCATGTGTTTTTTGCACAAACATCAGCATAACCTGCACACACACACACACACACACACACACACACACACACACACACACACACACACACACACACACAAATGGAAGAACTTGGGCATAGATATTCACTTCTGTTACACATTCATCCAACATTTTTACAGTGTTATTGAAAGTTAATGAATAACCAGGTCTAATACATCATAAGCAGGACTCACCAGTAGAGCAGTGGAAATGGTTGCAAATGACTTCATAGTTGTGTTGTTGTGAAGGTGATGTAGCTGATACAAGTTATCCTCTAGGTAGCAGGTGTAGAGTATTTTACTCCATCACTTATATACAACAGTAAGTGAATTTGGATGATACACTGACGTAATCGGCAACCTCTTTCCCAAACAATTTTGCATACAACAAAGCCCTGGTGGTGAGAGTCCATGCGCTGTTATTTCCATAACGGAAGCCAAAGACAGCAAGCAGGCAATGTGACATTTACACATAATCAGTAACAAAACAGAAAGAAAACAAACATGAAGCTGCCCCATTCTCTAGCTGCATGTGTGGGCTAGTCAAGATTTGAATATAAACACGGTGGAACTGGTAAAGCTTTACTGGGGGAACCCCAGCATCTGTCTTTTTTGCAAAGCCTGCATATAAATGCTTCGTCTACCTTATAGGAAATATGATTAGGTATAGGAAACATGCCTTACAATAACCATTACTTTGGTAAATGTTAATCGGTCAATAAATGATTAAATCTTGTATATTTCATGCATTTAAATAATAATAATAATAATAATAATAATAATAATAATAATAATAATAATAATAAAACTAATTTTGAGATTTAAGAGCTTAAATTGATCTTACATCAGGAGCATCAAAACCCTTTCTACTGATAAAAGATTTATTTTACTATAATAGACATACAACTTCTGCAAATCCATTGTTCTACTATATATCTTAGCCTTAGCCTATTCTGTTTTGCCAGTCCTTTTTCACATTATTGCAAATATCAGTGTGTATACAGCCCAAACCTTTTTATATAAACTGAAAATAAAATATTGATTCACATATAAAATAGTTGAATCACCACTTAAACCTCAAAGCAGTTTTTATGAGAGCTGATTGTACTTCTATAGAAAATGTTACATTTGATAAAGGGATACTTACAAACCGGATTCCAAAAAAGTTGAGACACTAAACAAATTGTGAATAAAAACTGAATGCAATGATGTGGAGGTGCCAACATCTAATATTTTATTCAGAATAGAACACAAATCACAGATCAAAAGTTTAAACTGAGAGAATGTATCATTTTAAGGGAAAAATATGTTGTTTCAAAATTTCATGGCGTCAACAAATCCCAAAAAGGCCATTTTTACCACTGTGTGGCATCCCCCCTTCTTCTTACAACACTCAACAGACGTCTGGGGACAGAGGAGACCAGTTTCTCAAGTTTAGAAATAGGAATGCTCTCCCATTCATGTCTAATACAGGCCTCTAACTGTTCAATCATCTTGGGCCTTCTTTGTCGCACCTTCCTCTTTGTGGTGTGCCAAATGTTCTGTATAGGTGAAAGATCTGGACTGCAGGCTGGCCATTTCAGTACCTGGATCCTTCTCCTACGTAGCCATGATGTTGTGATTGCTGCAGAATGTGGTCTGGCATTATCTTCTTGAAAAATGCAGGGCCTTCCCTGAAAGAGATGACATCTAGATGGGAGCATATGTTGTTCTAGAACCTGAACATAGTTCTCTGCATTAATGGTGCCTTTCCAGACATGCAAGCTGCCCATGCCACAAGCACTCATGCAACCCCACACCATCAGTGATGCAGGCTTCTGAAGGGAGCGTTGATAACAACTTGGGTTATCCTTGTCCTCTCTGGTCCGGATGACATGCCGTCACAGTGTTCCACAAAGAACTTCAAATCGTGACTCATCTGACCACAGAACAGTCTTCCATTTTGCCACACTCCATTTTAAAAGACCCCTGGCCCAGTGCAAACGTCTGAGCTTGTGGAGCTTGCTTAGAAATGGCTTCTTCTTCGCACTGTAGAGTTTCAGCTGGCAATGGCGGATCATGTTGTTAATTGACCTAATTAGTGTTAATTGGTCTTCCAGCTGTTTGTTATATGCTCAAATTTTTTTTTCCAGCCACTTATTGCTACTTGTCCCAACTTTTTTGGGATTTGTTGACACTGTGAAATTTTGAATCAACATATTTCTCCTTTAAAATGTTACATTTACTCAGATTAAACTTTTGATCTGTCATCTATGTTCTATTACGAATAAAATATTGACATTTGCCATCTCCACATCATTGCATTCAGTTTTTATTCACAATTTGTTTAGTGTCCCAACTTTTTTGGAATCCGGTTTGTATAAGCCAGCAGCCTAAACCACTGATGTATTCTGCACCCCCTGCTACACAGTTTTACCTGATACTACTGAAATACTAAAAGAAAAAAAATATTTAATTACATTTAATGGCAGCAATTAACTGGTCCAGGCATAAATCATTTGTGATTGTTTTCAAGACAAAGGTCTTAAAAAACAAGTATTCAAAATGGCCAAAAGTGTTTTGGAGTCATCAGAGGTATCAACCTTGTGTGTATTTTTATTTTTTTTTTATAGATGCCATTTTTGTCTTATTTTTTATAGTTTTTAAATCTGTGCACTTTCACCCATGTATAATGAACACATTAACTGCTATTTAGTTATCTGAAATAATTTTTATTATATTAGAGTTATATAACAGCATTTGTTTTAACTTTCATAGACTACAGCAATAAAAATGTATAAATATTCATGCCAGTACACCTGACTTATAGCTCCTGCTGTCAACTCCACAGCTGTGAATAAGCAGCTTGGTGTTTACTACTCCTGTAAATGTTTTAACTATTAACCACTCCAGGCTCTGAGTATTATGACCAGTCATACTGTTTCAGAATTCAGAATGTGCATAATTTCATACAAATACAAGAAAATGTCATTTATTCTCCATACATTTCAGTGGAATATGAACTATAAAAGAAAAAAAGTTCATTCTTATTATTAACATCATACTCAGAAGGTTCCATTACTTTGTGTGGGTGTTGGAGGAGATCCTTTGTGTGGGAGGAGAAACTTTTTCCCACACACTGAGTCATCAAGGCTAGGATCTCCCAGATGTAGGGAATCCCAGTGATGACCATTATTGTTCTCCATTAGATCCTCGTCATGGTGTCTGCTGCTGGCTAAAACAGCCTCTGCTTTGCATATGCTGCCTGAAAAAATAATTAAACAAACAAAATTCCAAACAGCCTGTGGCAGTTTGCCTTTTTATCCCATAGAGACCATAAAAGCATGTCTGGAAGATCCCCCACAGGGATTCTTTTTTGCAATTCACAATGATATTTTCATCAATTAAAAGTCAATATCAGCAATAAAACCTTGTATTTCTCATAAAAAACTGCTTTCATGTTTGTGTTTAGTTCTGGCTCTGTCCTTTTTACTAGGCTATTATAGATAGTGCTGCCAGAGTCATTAGCCACACTCTGATAATGTTCATATTCTTTGCATGCTATAAATCCATATAGAACTAATTCCATCTCTTTGACTTGATTGCCCACCAGTCCAGCCCAACACTGATGGAAGATGAACAGCTGAGATTGGCTGCTGAGAATCCTATAACTAGCTGCTCAACAATTAATTACCGGTACTATGACCAGCACCATATAATGAACTGCCAGCCATTACCAACCAATCAAGCTTCAGCCATCATATTTCAAGCAGTACAACAGGAAGTCTACAGTGAAGAGATCAGATGCATTCAAAAGCAGGAGAAGATCCCTAAAAGTAGTCCTCTCAAAGATCTGGACCCCTTCATTGATGCCCATGGCTTTCTGAGAGTCGGAGGTCGTCTTGATCAGTCAAGTCTTCATCAAGATGAAAAGACCCCCTTGATGATACCTGGCAAACACCACATTGCAACCTTACTTATCCGACAGCACCACAAAAAAACTCAACATCAAGGTTGTTTGTTCACAGAAGGAGCTGTCTGTTCAGCTGGCTTGTGGATAGTTGGTGGGAAGATAAGCAGCATTATACATCAATGCATAACATGCAGACGCTTAAGAGCTTCACTTGCCAGTCAAAAGATGGCCAGCCTCCCAGCAGACCATCTTTCCATACATCCTCCATTCACAAATGTGGGATTAGATGTGTTTGGTCCTTTGAATGTCTCTGCACGCAGAATCAGAGGAGGCCTCTCGCACAGTAAACGGTGGGCTGTGATCTTCATGTGTTTGAGCATAAGAGCTGTTCATATTGAAGTAATAGAATCCCTCAACACATCCAGCTTCATCATTGCGTTAAGGCGTTTTCTTGCAGTGCGTGGACCAGTCAGACATATTCGTTCGGATCGTGGCACAAATTTTGTTGGTTCTTGCAAGGACTTGAAGATACCTTCAAACATTGATGGCATAGCTGTGAAGACTTATTTCTCAGATCATGGCTGTTCATGGACCTTCAATCCGCCACATGCCTCTCATTTTGGTGGAACATGGGAAAGGATGATTGGTCTTGCAAGAAAAATTCTGGACTCCATGTTTCTCCAGTTAAAAGTAACACTTACCCATGAAGTGCTAGTTACCTTTATGGCTGAGGTATCGGCCATTATCAACTCCAGACCTCTTGTTCCTGTGACAACTGATCCCAATGATCCATATGTTCTTACACCAGCAACTCTTTTGACACAAAAGGTGAACATTGTTCCTGTTCTGGCAGGGGAGTTTAGAGATTCAGACCTCTGCAAGCACCAGTGGCGGCAAGTTCAGCAGCTATCAAACACTTTCTGGGACAGATGGCGGAAACAATATCTTCCAACATTACAGGCACGCAAGTAGTGGCAGTCTATTCACTCAAACATTGAAACAGGAAGTGTTGTTCTCCTCAAGGACAGCCAGGTTCCTAGGAATGAATGGCCCCTTGGAATAGTAACACAGACCTTTCCTAGCAAAGATGGGAAGGTGCGTCAGGTTGAGATTAAGATCATGAAACCTGGAAAAGCTACACTTTTCCTAAGGCCTATTACAGAGATGGTGCTTCTTTGTCCTCCAGATGCATAGGTACATGAAGTGTCTATTGTTGAGTGACGTGTGCCCACATCAGACAAGGAGTGTACTGCGACAAGTACATGTATAAGCCTTTGTTCATTTTAGTTGGATATATGTTAGCTAATTGTAGTGCATTGGAGGAAACAGTAGGTGGCAGTAGCGAAAATATTTCTATGCAGCCTGCCACATTATCAGTAACTTATGGTAGATCATTCATGAGCACATGGTAAATTGCACTGTATCTCAGTCAATCCAGTGAGATCTGCATACATCCTAACGTCAGTGATAGCATCGTGGTTTCACTGTTCTGCCCTCTGTATATGTGCTGAATATATCTTGACAGACAGATAAACGCTTTCCTTGCAACGGCAATAAACCTGTGGACAAGTGCAAAGTGTCTTCAGAGTCTTGATGTTAGGAGAGCGTTTATCTGTCTGTCAAGATATATTCAGCACATATACAGAGGGCAGAACTCATTATAAACTAAGAAGTCGTTTGATTATTGTACCTTAGAATAAGCTGTTTATATCTACATTGGTCGTGGTTCGAACACCGACTGAGGCCGCCATGTTGCATCGCCATGTTTCTACAGTAGTTTGAAAAGGACAAACGAGGCTACCAAACTGAAACTGTTTGTGTTGTAATGACGAATTGGCCACTCAAATTCGATGGCGCTGTAGCTTTGTTTTACTGTTGGTTGACATAAAACAGGAGAAGAAGAAGAAATAAACATATACCTCAATAAGAAGAAATACACGGAGAAGCAAGAATAAAGGTTTTTTGGTTTATTTGTTAAGATGGCAGAACATTCTTATGCTCCTCAAGAAGAGAAAACACATACTACTGGCTACAATACCCAGTGAGAAAAGAACCCAAATCAGCTGTTAGACCTACCTGGGAATCTGCTGGTGAGGCCATGATGAGTCAAATACTTGTTGAGCCTCAGACCAGGAAGATCTATAGAGAACCTGTCAGTAGGGAAGAACTACCAAGAGAGAAAGCCACTAATTTTGAACGGGAAAGTTTAAGAGGAAGTTCGGGGCCCAAAAGTGACAAGGAGACAACATTTGTTCAAAGAGAAGACCTTGATATGTCAGCGAGTTTCCCAACTGCAGATGAGGATGAAAATGAAGCACAGACTTCAGGAGACTCAGTAAGTCCTGGATCTTCCCTGATCCCCACTGCTGGTAACCCTGTAAATCCAATTAAAAGGTCTACTCGTGAAAAACACCCAACCAGACATTTGACTTATGACACTTTAGGCCAGCCTTCATTTTAGGCACAGCCCTTTGCAAACGCGGTTACAGTTTCTCAGTTACCATACACCCCAGAAACAAAGTACCAATATCACCCTATGGTGATCCCACCATATCAGGTCCTTCCACCACATGTGTCATACGCAGGGGCGTGGCACCAAATTCTGGGCCCTATGGACAAGCAGTGCCAAGGGCCCCTCGCCGCTATTATCAAATATTATTTCCTTTCATATTTAAAGGAAAATAAAATTCCAGATTCCTCAAGGGCCCTCACCCCACTTCGGGCCCTGGTAACTCAGTTCCACTTTTCCCCCCACTACCACGCCCCTGGTCATACGCTTACAGGTGTATTTCACCCTACATCCCTGTTCATACCTATTAAGGAAAAAAAACAAAATAACAATTGATGGTATGTTAATCAAATGGGTAAATGTCAGGAGCCAATTTCTTTTTGTTGGGGAGTGTGTGACATGCTAAAAAAATTGTATATATTGTTTTGCTTTAAAGTTTTTGTTCCAATGTAAATAAACAGGGCACTGAGACATGATTTGCATTTTAAATAAACCTTAACTGCATTATGTAGTTTCACCAGTAGGGGGTACTCACGTTAGATGGGAGCGGAAGTTGCCTAGAGTTGCAGTGGCATTTTTTCTCAGAAGGAGAATAGTCAGCCTGCAGTAAAGACAAAGACTGACTCCTGTCTGTGTTTATTCCTGTTTTATACAGGTTAGTACGACATAAGTACACAAAATAATACTAAAAAGGTTTATACCTGTTTAACATTGTAAATTGATCGAACTTGGGTAAAATTTGATTTAAATGTTGCAGTATCCAGCTACATTTGTACTTGGCGGTTGTGCTAACAATTAGAGAAAACAGTCTATGCTCAGTGTTTCCATTGTGGATGTTACCCCCCTTAGCGTGCTCCTGTGCTTATTTTAGTTCGTAGAGACTTTATCCTAAAATGTTGATAGTAAGTATATAATCTAGTTATATGTACAAAAATGGGATTCTGTATTGTTTAAATATGTTCATGTTCAGTTACAGTAGTGACTATGCTCTTGAGCTAAGTGACTATGCTAAATTGAGTCTATGTTAATGACTGATTTAAGTACATATATTTGTTATGGAATGTTTTGTATTTCTTTTGTTATAACTGTTTAACTATTGTAGTGATTAACAGGCTGAGCAACATGAAGTAATTCATTAGGCAGAAAGGGGGAGGATCCCCAGGTAAACTAAAATAAGTACAGATGTACTAATATTTTGTGA
>BRDA01003347.1:0-16355 GCA_036984385.1 Crenuchus spilurus
TTATGTGTTCACTCAGAGTCTGGATGACTTCAGTGTTATTTGTATCCAATCTTTTGACTGGTACTGTAGGTTGATTCTATGTGCTTAATGATGGGGAATAGATGAAGCACCTCAGTGTCTTCAAAGCTAAACCCATCCCTGGCCGTTTTCTAAATCTTCTAAAAGGATAAACCTCTCCGTGTTTTGGTGCCGTTATGCTGCTAAAACAGCTCCTGTGCAAAAGCTGATTAAACTGTTTATACCATTTCAGGACAACTCTGATCCGATTAAAGCCCTTTGTTGCAACCTCTAGTGCTTCACGCATTTCTAACCTGCCTCGTCCATTCCCCACAGCGGCACACCTTGTTTACAGATGCTGTAATGCTAATGCGTAACGAGGTAAATGCTAACTCGTAGCGCAGTGGGGTCTTCTGTTTGAAGTTCCGGCCTGAAAATGTAATCCCTAGTGTGGAGGCTTTGAACAGGAGCTCCTGTTTAAACACAGGAGAAACAACTACAAAGAGGATTTGAAATGAAACCATTGAATTTGCTGCACGTCAGGCTTTGTTCTCTCAACACAAATGAGATTTACACCCGTGTAAAGACAGCAGGGCTCTGCAGGCAGTGACAGAAAAGGTAGTGTAGAGCATCAGCGACTCCAGGGCAGTGATACCCTACTGATGGCAGCAATGATTCAACCTTCTGACTCACACCAGCCCACAGTAAGATGCTGTACAGTTACAGCCTTGAGGCAGTTTGCCCTTTCTCAAACAAAAGTCAAGACTCCTGCTGATAATCTCTTTCTCTAGCTTACTTCACTGTAGCCCCCCCCCCCCCAACACCATGTAATGATTATCTCTCCAAACCAAGATCAGAACTGTCCAGACTATGCTCTTCTCTGTGGTTCTTTATGGACGTGAAAGCTGGTATGGAAGACTATTGATGCATTTGAACTTTGGTGTTAGAGACGACTTTTAAGTCTACCTAGGACTGGATGGATGGATGGATGGATGGACGGACAAACCAAATAAGTTGATCCTCCACTAAACAGATTTCCAAATTCATAGTAGACCAGTTATACTTGAAACAACTGAAGGTAAAAGAGGAAGACGATGAATGGATACAGTCATAGAAATCACGAGTTAGCCATTAAAAAGCATGACAGCCCAAACAAAACACAGGATGTTCTGCAGAAAGACTATGCATAAGGTCACCAGGAGTCAGAATTGAGTTGACTGCACATAACAACAATAATAATAATATTAATAACAATAAGAATAAATAATATTAACAATTATTATTATTAATAAATAATAATAAATAATAAATAAATAAATAATAATAATAATAAATAATAAATTAACAATAATAATTAATAATAAATAATTAATAATAATAATTAATAATAAATAATAATATTAATAATAAATAAAAATAATAATATTATCTGGGTATGTCATTTCTAACCTTGCCTCTTTCCAGTCAAAGCTCCAACCTTGCTAGTGCACAAGTCCAGACCATTCCAGTCCAGCATGTAAAAATCCTTCCTGTGATTTGATTCCATCTGTTTCTGGTTTGGAATTGCAAGAGAAACCAAGCAGGTGGAACAAAATCCTGAGGTTGACTTGCATTTTTCAACTCAGGTCTGTTCATCTATTGATGTACAGGTTTGTTGGCTGGCTGCCAGGTGATCCATTAGAACAGAACTGGGGATCCTGTGCTTTCCTCAGAGCGCGTTGGCTGCCTGGCGGCAATGTATTGGCAGCAGTTTGAAAAGAGGCGGAGCCTGACTTCACATGCATCAGAGGAGGCCTGTGCTAGTCTGAGTAAGAGACATTACAAATGATAGTTTTTTTTAAGGACAGAACAGATGTAATAAACAAATCATTGAATGTAATAAATGTAATAAAGGTGGCAGCTCACTGGAAGCATGTGTTGAACTGCTGGATTAACCTGCCGTACAACATGTCACGTTATACCAGCGATTGCCCTTTTGATTAAGTAGCTTTGTAAGGATGAGTATCAGAGGACGAAACGGATACTGCAGTGAAAACACCCTCCCTGCTGGCACGCTGGCCTTTTCTCCAAGCAGCTGCCAGGAAAGCCAAATAATACAGCAGGAAAGCATCTTCTATAATTAATGAAAGGGTTCAGATCAATCTCCGTCCTAAGTTGCTTAGTGACCAAGACAAACGGAAGGCACTTTTTCCAGTGCGTGGTGGTATAATGAATTCTCTACCCACTAATCTTCCTACGACAGGTGGCGTGTGCTAAAAAGGACTCCAGATCATAAAGCACCAATTAGACACTTTTACACCAGTTATAAAATGAAGTTCTATTTTAAGCAGGAAGACACAAAGAAGTGGATGATGGATTTAATACTAAAGTTTCTGTCCACTGAAAAGAGGGATTCTGTGCTCTTTCTACATTGAAACTAATGAGATAAAAATATATTAGAAAGCCTTTATGTTAGTATTTAAATGTGCTGTATAGGATTCTGGAGAAGAGCTGTTGTCATATGGACTCAAAACAAATAGACCCCTCCCTTCATTACTTCTTCAGAAGCTCCGCCCCATAATGCATGCACATGCATTGCCAAGATAACACTGGACTTGGTCCAAAAGAAAGACTTGAAAATGATCTGCAGTTTGGCTGTAGAATTTATTTCAATCAGTTTTCAGAAAAGACAAATACATTATTTTCTACTTTGCTTTTTATTCTCTCGTTAAAACACGTTGAGCTGTGAACCATGAATGCACTGCTGTCTTCACCTCTTCATCAGGCATGATTATCCATCCTCTTTTGGCTTCTTTCAGGACCCCGAAAACTGTCAGCATCAATTTCCTAGCTGATGGTTGACGACATTTTTTTTGATGGAAATTTAAGATGTATCCATTCCATACTCTGCTGTTTACTCTCAGACTCATCACCAGTAATGATTTTTTAAGAAACGTTCACCTTCCTTAGAGTAACATTACATTTTTTATTTGCAGATGTCCAAACGCTTCTGCAATGAATCATTGCACGCTGCTCTTCTGTTGTTGCACTGCAGTCATAAATGAACTGATGTAACATGTTCAGACCTGCACAGCAGTTATTATGGAGACAGTGATGTTAGTACAGGAAGTTCTATAGTAATATAACTAAAGTGTAGATCACTTTTGACTCACCCTTGTAGAAAAAACTTTATGGCAAGTCGTTAGCGTTAGCCAGCAAACTGTTGCTACAATCACTGCTGCTAAACAACCCGGTTGTGATTATCCATCACATTCAAACAGGACATAAATACTGAGCTACTTCTGTGACACAAGAAGTCAATGTTCCCCACCTATCGAGCAGGAGAAGAGCAACATCCTCATCCTTTTTCATACCGTTTCTGATGTCTCTCCACCAACCAGACGTTTCAGCAATGTTTACACAAGTATTCGCTCATGCAACTCCCTTTCCCCCATCCTGTGCATGACCACCAGCACCCCCTGATATTGATGGGCTGTGATAGTGTTTCTCAGTACAAGCTACATTGTTTGTTTCCAGAGCCAGGGCTGAGTACAAACACCGGAACAATCCACAAGGAAATGTTTGCTGGACTTAAAAGCGTGTACTGGATTAAAATCATGTACAGCACCTTCAATACACTGCCACATAAAGTGACCGTTTACTATTTCTACCTCGTCGGTTTATATTACTCTACCACATGAACCAATGTCAGCTAGCAAGCTCGGGGGTTAACTATATGAAACAGGACAACGTGGTGCTTCATCCTAATGTAAGCTATTGTGGATGTTAGCTTGTGACCTGACCTGAGCTTCATGCAATGTGAAGTAGACCTGTTTTATCATAAGTATGAGAACTAGAACTAAAATGATTTATTGATATTAAACAATCCATTTTCCTTCATAGACATACTGAATTGCTCGATGGGACCTCCATGTAGAGCTCTGGACAGGTTTTGGACTTTAATTCGGTAATGTAAGCCACAGTGGCTTTTGATCCTCACCTGAATTGGAAAGTTACCTTAATTAGAAGTCCCTTCTACCACTTACACTGAGAACTGTTTCACAGCGAGAGCGCTCCAGTCTCGGAAATCTAATCTGGGCAGCAAATGAATCCAAAGCAGTGTACTGAATTTTAATGATCTATGAGCTCGACTAGGATGACTTTTTCTAAGTCTTTTTAACAGCTGTTCAGACATTTCACTCTGGTGCCCACCAGTTAAGAGTTTCACTAAATATAACCAGCTTCTGAAATATACAGGTAAAGTATTTCTCAAATCTTCAAAAAAACATTAAACTTGCTTTTGATGAATCATCAGTGACTAATCAGTAACTTGCTAATTAATTAGTGCCTACATTTTAGAGACTATGATAAATCTGCACATTCTTCTGCTCTAGATACGGTACTCAATCTACTATGGTAGAAGGGCAGCGTCACCGCTTTTCTTGTGTCTCCACAGATTGTTGATGGTGAGTTTTTAGGCTTTAGCACAGCTGTTTTCTCTCCACTAGAGGTTTCGCACATATATTGTGCAAGGCATAATGGGATGTGGGAAGATTGTTGATATGTTCTAGTATTATTGATACAGACATGCATGAGAACATCAGAATATCATGAAGTTCATTTTTATTCATAATTCAAAAACTTAAAAATAATTTTAAACTCATTTTATATACATATACAGTGGAACCTTGACTTACGAGCTTAATTTGTTCTGTGACTGAGCTCGTTACTCAATTTACTCATATATCAAATTCTATTTTTTTGTTACATTTTTAAATAAGAAAAATAGATGTTATAAATAACAAATAATTTATAATATTAATAAATAATAAAAAAGAAGGTAAATAAATAAACTGGGTTTATTAAGTGTATTGACCTTGCAGATCAGATGAAGATGCTGGCAGAGGTGGACGAGGTTGGGACTGTTTTTCATTTCATGATCTATTGCTTAACTTACTCACTACACACTTAATGTTACAATTTATTGCTAACTTTACCTTAGACACTATGCCAAGTTTTTTCTTTCTCCTTTTCAAAATGTCAAATTGAGTGAGGCAAGTGTTGTTACACAGCACCACGCATGACCTCTTCTTCTTAGCACTGATCTTGAGCACTCACTTCCTTGGTTATTTTCTTGGTATTTTCCCAAATAAACAGAATGCAAAAGCAAAGCAACAGCAATACGACAGAGATGTTTGCATGGCAAGATAATCACGTGAACTGAATGCCTGATGGGCTACCTAGTGGCAGGTGGTGTGAGCTCGCTCGTAACTCAGATCTCGGCTCACATCAAAAAGCAAAAAAACTACTGAGCAACAGCTCATATCTTGGAAAATTCATAAGTTGATTCACTCGTAAGTCAAGGTTCCACTGTATTTCAGTTTAGCTTATAACTCATGAAATCCAGAATCTCAACTTGTTACAATATTTGATTGAGTTTGAGTAAATTACTATTCAAACAGTATAAATGTTGTGTATCACAGAGCTACAACTAATACATTCCTAATATATACACGCCTGAACCAGAGACATTAGAAGTGTCCTACCTGGACTAAGGAGAACCAGAACTGGACTGTTAACTCAGTGTTCCAAAGAGGGTCTAGAGGCTCTGGATAAAGAGATACATAATCCAAGGTGTCTGAAGTCCACTGTAACGTTTCTGCAGTCTGATTGTTTGGGTTGCCATGTCATCTGCTGGTTTTGGTCCACTCTGTTTTATCAAGTCCAAAGTCAACGCAGTGTTCTACAAGCTTTGTGGAGATTTGATTTTCCAGCAGGACTCGGCACCTGCCCACACTGCTAAAACTACTGCCAAATGGTTTGCATATTACATTTGACTGACCAGACAACAACTCTCCACACCTGAAAAGCAGAGAATCATACAGAGGAAGATGACAAACCCTTAACCGGTAATACAGACAAGCTCCACTATCACAGCAACCTGGGCTTCAATAGTATCTCAGTAGTGCTAGAAATACAACACTGTGTAATACATATAAAATGCCCACAAAAATGGCTAGACCCAATCCATGATGCCCAGGGAGCAGTTGGGAGTTAGGTCTGTTGCTCAGGGGCACTTCAGCTACATCCTGCCAGGGGATTAAACCTGAGACTTTCCAGTCACAAGACAAGAACACGGCTGCCCCTGAGCCTGAATGCAGAAATGATGCAGCCAAGATTCCCACATTTGGAAATTTTTAAGGGTCAGCACAGCCACACTACAATGTCGGAACCTCACCTTGTTGATCATGGTACCACCCCTGCCAGACATATAAATAATAAATAGAATAAATACAAAAAACACTAACATCCAACAAGAATGTCTTGCTTTGAAAAAAGTAGCTGATGTGTTGTCAGCTAGAACAAAGTTTGGGTTCACGTGTTCTCTTCAATGCTGCTGAGCGGCACCCAACTTCATTAAGTTTTGACTAACCAAACCAGGTACTGAACTACTCATATAACTGGCCTGTTATGTACTGAGGTTTTATCTTCTCAGCCTGATCATCTAAGAGTTTAATACCTCTAATAGTAAAGAAAGAGGACATTTCTTAACCTTACATTTTAACCCCTTTTTGAGGATCTGTAGGAATCCTGTGATAGTTAATAGCAATTCATGAGACCAACTTTAGTACATTTCGATCATGAAAAGCACTGACTTCAAACAGTGTGACCACCAGGAGGCGCTCCAACATCAGCTGCAGAACTAGTTGGGCTCTGAAGATGACCTCACCATGACTGGAAATGAAGTGTCAGTACAGTGTAAAGAAGCAAAGTTTAAAATAGTTTTATTTGTTTTAAAATATACATCAGTTTACAAATTGAGAAAATAAAATTAGTTGAGTATAACAGTCTTTTTTGTAGATTTTTTTTTCTTGTTTTAGGTTAATTTTCTTTTACAGGAAGAAGACAAAAAAAATTATCACGCATGGTGTCGCTACATGACCATGAAAGCTTTACCTGCTGAAGTGTGATTTTAAAGGAAAGAAAGGAAAAGCCATGGAAGAACAGACTCTGACCAGAAAGAAAAGCAAAAACAAAAAGCTTAAAAGGATATAAAGCAGCACCATGTCGCTACAGTGAAACCAAAAGGTAGACAGGTGTGGTCTGTGCACATTGAAATATGCACCAAGTGGACAGACATTTTGCAGTGACAAAATAAACATTTTCTCAAATACTACATGTATCTGAAATGTGCCTGAGTCATTACTGTGGAACTGACAGACTCGACTGTATCACATTCCTAATTCGGCACCATTAAATGCTTTCTACAATCAAATTAAAGGGCACCTCTGTATGTGATGGACTCACCGATGCAGACGACAAAGCTTGAGAACAAAAAGAGACTAAACAACAGTAAACAAGTAAACACTAAAGGAAACACACTTGTTACGAGGGAAAAAAAACCCTTTGGTATAACAACCAAGTGTGTATATTTACACAGCACAGCTTTATACTAGAGCTTTGAAAGACTAAGTGGAAACGTGACCACGTTCAGAATATTAGACTGAAGACAAAAATGAGAAATACTGTATCAAACAGAACACTGGACTGTTTTCAGTCTATTCTTATTAAGTATATACTCAATCAACCAATACAAGTTATGATCAGTGAGTGTGGACTGTATATATACACTCCTGGGCACCAAACAATGAGCCAAATCCAAAATTGCAATATATGATGGTTTTAATGCTTCAAACATCTGAAAACTTCTGTAATTAATCACTGCTCGCTGTTCTTCTCTCACGCACATCATAAGTGGGGCGGCCATTTTTGTTGCACTGCAGTCATAAATGAACTGATGTAATATATAATAAATAAACAGCACAGAATATGTGAATAAAACTCTTCTAACTAAAGGGCAGATCATTTTTCATAACATAATAAATCTAAATAACACCAGAAGTGCCAGATACCTAAAGATGGAGAAATTAACAGCTTAAATAAAAACACTATTTTGCGATTGTAGGTTTGGCCCACTGTTAGCCCAGCAGTGTAGATATATGAAAAGTGAAATTTAATGTCCAGACCTGAACTCAAAATGTGATCAAGAGGAAGATGGATGGTCTGCAGGCATTCAAACAAAGTCAAGCTGCATGAATTTTCAACACAGTCACCCAACAGTAATGTGACGGACTGCTGGAGATCATGAAGGAATCAGGCTACCAAAATACTTCCCAAAAACTCTTCCCAAGTTAAAAACTGATCACTGGATTCGACGTTTTGTCAATGTGACTTGCACACAATGGAATTTGACCTCCACATTTAACCCATCCATGAAGGAAACACGCACTCTAGTGAACTAGGCTGTGAGAACTGTGCCCGAAGCAGTGGGCAGCCCTGTCCACGATGCCCAGGAAGCAGTTGGGAGTTAGGTGCCTTGCTCAGGCACATCAATCATGACCTGCCAAGGAACCGGCAACCTTCCGGTCACAAGACCAGATCCCTAACCAGCAGAGCATGGCTGCCCCTGGAAATGCTTTCTTCATTTTAGATTTGGAGTGAAAATGTTCACAAAATGTAACATTTTTCTAAACAGTATTAATTCTAAATAAAACCTTTTAAGCAACAGGACACATTGAGTTTCACCAGCTGCTCTTCACATTCTGTGAACATCATGACTGAACCAACATCCGTGTCTACAATAAGCCTCCATTTTACTCCCGAAATGATCAAACGATGTGCATGTCACACTGACTGCAGACTGCACTGAAGGTTAAAAGGAGCAGAAAGTGTGAGTTTAATATGTGGTTCCCTTGCTGATGCGTCTGATAAAAAAAGATGACAGCCCTGACATTTCATTTTTTCCCCTCCCCTGCACTCGTTCAGTTTTCAGTCAACATTTAGCTTGCCTTTCGCACCAGGTCACCTTGGATCAAAGAAGAGAACTGTCAGTCACTGATACACTCAATTATGTTACAGGGAGTTGTTCAAACTTGCAGCAGATGTAAAAGCCTATTTATACACACAGGACATTACGGAGAGCTCCTTTCCTTCACTTTACATTTCCCTTTTTTCTTTTTTTGAGCTCTTGTCTACATCACATCGTGAAATATTTAAGGACGTCCATTTCCACGAGCAAGACCCTGACAGACTCCCCCCCCCCCATCGCCGAGCTATTTTCGAGCATGATAAAACATCAATTATTCAGCACAGGAGCTCGTTACAGTCCTATTCATTATGGTCTGTTACAATTACATATGGAGGGGATGAATAAAGACGCAGGAATGATGGCAAAAGAATAATGGAGAAGTGCAGATTTGGGAGCCCTTCTGTCACACATTCTGGACGTCTGAACAGAGGAAAACAGCTGAATTATTGAAGGCAGGGAGTGCAGTGTAGTGCAGGCCAGTCACAAGGTAAGCAAGTCTGATCCAGAAAGGCCAAGTCTCACTGCCCTTTGACTAGAAACCTGGAATAACTGCCTGATATGTCTTACACTATCAAGGTTAGGAATCACGGTTGTACACCGACACTTAACCTCGAGTCAGATACCACAAATAAACAATGCACGACCAAATATTTAACACTGTATGAATGGAGCATGGAGCCCGGTGTCCAACAACACTTCCTATGTCTGAAATATTGAATTTGAACCCAAGTATATAAACAAAAAACACCACAAAACGCGTCAGACAGTACGTAAAGGCAACATGCACAGTGTTTCGACTGTCAGTAAGTGTACAAAACAAATACAGATGTTTAAAAACATCAGCACAGGCATGTCTGACCGCTTCGGAAATCCTGAAACATCCTTCGAAACAGACCAGGTTAAACGTGTGAAACAAGCCACGAATTCATGACGTGCCAAGTAAAGCTGTCTGTTGACACTTGTTATGATGTCAAAGTGAGTGCAGAAGCTACAGTGAGGATCTGAACACATACAAAAAAGAAAAGAAAAGAAAATCACGATACATACTGCAGTTACTGTAAGTCATTGTGGCTGCTACAGAAACTACTTTTGTTAAAGTACAAAGGAAATCATGGCTTCTATGAAAACCAGGGCTAAATTCTTCATTTCTCAAATAATTAAGCTTAATTAGTACTACATTCAAACACTCAAAAGGACATTATTTTGTCTTTATGCTTAAAAGGTTAGCCGTCAGCTCACAGCAGGATTTGTGTCATAATAACTGACGAAACGTCGTCCAATTACTTAGTTTAATTACATTTTAGGAAGAATGTCAACGTTGCTGTGTATGCATAGTTCCATTGAAAAATGGCATCCAGTACTAAATATGGCCTCCAATTCATTGCTGATAGCAGTTAACATGTTATTAACCACCTAGCTGGACGTAGGGCTGTCACAATTACTACTATTATCACCTGAATTGCTGAAATTTTACATAATCACAAATTATTTGAGATATTCCTAACATTTTAATATAACCAGTTACCAAATTGGGGCCACTCATCGGCAGATACATGGAAATCAAATCTAACATCCTTTGGGAACAGTGGTAAGTAATGTTTGTTTATTTGAGCTCAGGCAACTACATTATGGCTATATTAAAAGCAGAATTAACGGCAACATTTATGTTGTAAATAAAAACTTTAACTGATGGTGGTATTACTACCATCTTCACTTTCACTATTATGATGTGTAAAGGACAGCATTATTTGTTTTGCCGAAGCTGTGTCTATGGTCAGTTTGGAGCAACGTAGTATTGACTAACAGGAAGCAGGACAGTTCGTTTGGCCACTTTAGGCTTTGTACTTTAAAAGTTGATCATTAAACAATTAAATTCTTAATCACAAGTACAGCCTGTCCGGTGTGTTTCTTCACCCAAACAATAGTGAATAACATTAATACTAATGAAGATCTGCTAATAAAATCTGAATAAACCTCAGTCTGTGTGAAAAAGACTGACATGCAGGATTACAATGTGGAGAGATGGGTGTTCATATCTGCAGCTGTCGGAATAGAGGTCGGCGCCCATTCAGTCGTCTCCATTGGTCGTTAAAGCCCTCAGTTATTCTCATGGACACAGAACGGGACGCTGGTTATTTCACTCTGATACACCCTCATACATTATACATCAGTGTACAGTTCTCAGAGCGAAATAATCAACATCCTGTGTTGTGTCCACGAGGATAACTATGGGCTTTAATGTCTCACTACAACAGCAGGATGATGAAGACGACTGGATGGGCGCCGACATCTACTCCAACAGCCGCATATATTAACACCCGTCTACCCACGTTGTGATCCTGAATGTCAGTCTTTTTCACACAGACTGAGGTTTATTCAATCCAAATTTCATCACCAGATCTTCATTAATAAAGTTATTCTCAGTCTGTCGGGTAAAGAAGCACCTGTCAGCTAAAACTGTATGATTGACTGGACCATTCTGTGATCAGTTTAGAAATACAAGGCATCTGACAGCTTGGAATTAAAACAGCTGATACGTTCTTTAGGTTTGTATTTTTAATAACTGCATACAAAATAAGACAAATCATTAATTTAATTATTTATACGGCAATTAATTATCAGCTAAAATTTCATGATTGTGGCAGCCCCAGCTAAACGACAACAAAAAGCAGTAATGCATCTCTAGACTGAACAGCCGTTTGTGATTTTATTCACTTCAATATTGAAGTGCTTATATTTGAATAAAACTTCATTTTAAAGTCATTTGTTCTGATTATAAATAGTCTTTGATTGGCGTAAAGTTTGTTTATGGAGTCTTTTTCCATTTATAATGAACATTTTTTAGTATTTCAAACATTATCACACTCTCAATTAAACTCCATTGTGATGTGAAGATGAGGAAGCTGTCCTCTGTATTAGCAAAATAAATCAATCAAAACAAATAAATACATGCCAAAGATAAAAC
This sequence comes from Crenuchus spilurus, assembly GCA_036984385.1. Lineage (NCBI taxonomy): Eukaryota > Metazoa > Chordata > Actinopteri > Characiformes > Crenuchidae > Crenuchus > Crenuchus spilurus. The sequence goes on from BRDA01003347.1 coordinate 11,811, forward strand.
ATCTGCTTCAAAAGTTGAAAAATCGGATTTAAAATGTCAGTAGTCAATGAAATGAAACAGCATGGAGGTAAATTACAGAAACAAATCAGAATAGCTGATGCTGAAAATAACTAAACATCCTTAGTATCTTCCCACAGTCAGAATTACGCATAGAAAAAACTGTCTTTCAGTTGGGTCAAGAATTACAGTGGTAGATCTATGAAGAGAGGTGTTTGAAGACTTGGAGAAGGTTCTTCTCAGTTTCTTGTGAGCTTAAGGAGTAAATACTTCCTTTTAAAGGGCAACAGGGAAACCCCTCAGTCTGAAAAAGGCTCAGGCACTGTAAGTCGAAGAGAGAATCCATTAGATTCTGTGAAACCTGCATCATCCCGCCAACATCCTACCGCTGGATCCGCGAAACTGTCTGGAGCATCATCTCCTTCCCCAGTTTTAGAAGAAACCCTTGGGATGTCCTTGAACAAAAGCAGGACTCCTTATTTCCATTTTGTACTCTACTCCAGTTCCAACAAAATAGGTGCTATTCCATCTGTATGCAGCCCCCACCCCCAACAGCCCATTACAATACACTGGCCAAAGCAGAGGTGTCTTTATATGGCTATATCCTGTGGTACTCTTCTAATGTATACCACACCTGGGAATCAGCAAGCTGAAAAGGAACTTTCACACTCTGACATTCTTACAGGGCACCTGAAGCACGGTTCCGCTGATGTGGAACGTATCAGACTTCTTGAAATGGTACCTGACCAACATTTTGTAAATAAAAGTAAACTTCTTGCTTCTGAGAAGTTACAGTATTGACTCAGCGAAAAGTGGTGATCAGGTCAAACAGCAGCCTCCCTCTTGTGGGTTGCTAAGACTTGTGATTGCTAGCGATCTAGCAGAAGAGCACTGTAAATGAATGGGGGGCAAGCCTCCATCATCTCAGTCCAGCAGGTTTCCATGCTCTTGCGCTCTGGTAAGGCTGTCCTTGCGATGCAGGTGATGAACTCCCATTCTTTTAGGACTCTTGTGAGGCCGATTTGACCCACTTTGATGATGCTGCCGTTGAGACGGGGGCTTGTCTGCGTAATCATCCAAACTAGCAAGCACCCTGGAGCCAAGGACGGGAAAATCCTGTGGCAGGACATCTCGTTCTTCTGCAGAGCTGCCTGCTGACCCAGTGTCTTCAGCGAACTCTTGCCGCTTGGCAGAAGCTGGGCTGGTCTCCACAGTGACCGTCGTATCTCCGCTGGCACCGTCCTCATTTTCAATAGTCATCAGCAAGCGTTCGCTTTCCTCCTGGGAAAAGTCGGGACCATACTGTCCTCTTTTCGCTCGCAACTCTGCCGCGCTGCTGGTGTCCGTGTCCAGGCTGGACTCCCTGCTAGCCGTCCAGCTTTGAGCGGAGGAGCCCTCTTCTCCATCAGAATAAGCTCCCCGCAGGATTCCTCGCTCTGAAGACCCTCTTCCAGACTTACTGCTGCGGCTCCTCTCAAGCTCCTTCACTGTCTCACTGCTAAAAGAGGTGCGGTTCACCAGGGTGCCCTCTGAGGATGGGGCCATTTTCTCCACAAACATTCGCTGCCAGTTGGCAAGCAGGTCCTCCTCTGAACTTCCTGAGCTGGCAAAGGCACTCGGTGGCTGTGGAGGGCTGCTAAAGGGGCTGGACTGGCTGGACAAAGGGTCAGTGACATCTGTTTGCTGGGGTGTCTGCGGGTATGTGTGCCCTCCACCTGGGAACAGGGAAGGATATTGTTATCTGTTGTGCATTACAGATTTGATACATCATCTACACACAACCTTATAATGTTTTTATTCAGTCTGTTAATATAATTACTTATATTCAGTTCAAAATCAACCCCAGGGATGAGGCACGCTGCTGAAAAAATGCTTACATTTATCTAAAAAAGATCCCCCGAGTCACTCTTACCTCTCCTACCTTTATGGTGCTCTTAGGCAACCCTACCTGAGGAAGAGGACGTTCCAGATCGCCAGCCTCCATCAGACACAGCGGGGCTGTTGGGCACAGTACGCTGCCGTTCTCCGGCCTCCTCCTCATTCTGCACCAGGCTGAGGGAGATGGCCTGACGCGTGGCATAGGTACAATTGGGCAGCGGGCTGTTCTTGGGGATCTTTACCTTGTCATCAGACGAGAACTCGATCACTTTGCGGCCAGGGTAGAGAGGGTGTGGAGGAGGAGGGGTGGGGTAGGGGTTTAGCTTCTCAAAGGAAGGTGCCATGTCATCAGCTGAAGGGCCGTCAGGACTTGACTGGCCACGACACATGCCGTTAACATGCTGCTGATCAGGGCCAGCGCCTCCGCTCTGCCTAGCGTGCCCGGGACCCCCGTTTTCCCCTCGGTCATTCTGGGGTCCGGTCATGTCCACATGGACAAACACATCCTCAGCTACTGGCCGACCCGCACTGCTGCTGGACTGCGCAGAGTTTAGTACCAACGGTTCAGGTTTCTCCAGTACCCGGGCTATCACTGAGGTGGGCACAACGTCAGCAGGTGTCAGGCTCAGGGTGTCTGGGTCTTGGCCTTGTGCTCCTTGAGGATTTTGGCTCTTGTCAGGCAGGCTGCTCTTCATGTGCTTATTCACCATCTCCTGCAGTTCATAGGGCAACTGGAATACAACAGAGACTTACAGATTAGAGGTGACAACTTATTTTTAATAATCAAGGCTCTGCATTACATTGTACATTGTATTGCCTAAAATCACCACAGCTCTTAGATTCTCAGCTCTTGTGGCTCTTTGTGCATAGGTACCAGGCTGGTAGGAAAGAAACGACTGATCATCAAGCTATTCTGAGCAGTGATTACCACCCACACCGCTGACGAGTGAATTTATTAGTCGACTAGTCTGTACAATCTCTAATACAAATCAGGGCTGTGCATTGGCAAAATGATATGTATCATGATACAGGGGTGGCAGTTCAATACACTGTGATATACAGCAGCATGCAAAAGTCAAAATACAAGTTGCTGTAAACAGTTAAGCAAGCTGAAGATGAAATCTCCAAAAGGCATGGAGTTAAAGATGACACATTCCATAAAAATCTTTTACATTTTCAAAATAACAAAAAAGAAAAAGGTCTCGAAGCAAAACTTTGGGTACCCTGCATGGTTAGTAGCTTTAAGCACATCTTTGGCAAGTACCACAGCATGTAAATGCTTTTTGTAGCCAACCACTGTAGCCCTTTTAATTCTTGTTTGAGGGATTTTCATCCTTTCTTCCTTGCAAAAGTCTTCCAGTTCTGTGAGATTACTGGGCCGTCATGCGTGCACTGCTCTTTTGAGGTCCAGCCACAGGTTTTGTTCAGATCAAGGGACTGTGATGGTAAAACCTCCAGCTTGTGATTTTTAGGTAGTCTGATGTAGTTTTTGAGGTGCGTTTAGGTTCATTATCCATTTGTAGAAGACATCCTCTTTTCAACTTCAGCTTTTTTACAGATGTTGATGTTTGCGTCCAACATTTGCTGGAATTTCATTGAATCCATTATTCCCTCTACCTGTGAAATTTTCCCCATGTCATTGGCTGCAACACAACCCCAAATCATGTCTGATCCATCCCCATGCTCGGAGAGGTGTTCTTCATGCACCGTGTAGCTTCGGTCCAAAATTAAAGAATCCAAACATGACCTGCTGGATCATCTACAATCATTTCAACATGGACAACTGCAGAATAGAAGAAAATGATGAGCTTGTAAAACGGATTCCCTTCTTAGCATCTTTCTCAAAATTCCCGTTTTGCACTAAGAACCTCAAAAATGACCTCAACAACATTACAGCTAGAGATGATCTGTCTTGTGATTCTTTTTAACAGCCCTGTTAGCTATTTTAAGTGGCTGCTTAGAGACAGGTTGCTTGGAGATGAAGTAATCATGAACTACTTCCAATCCTTAAAGCCTCAGTAATTCTTCAGCTAAACTGGCAAGACAGCAGTACACTTGTGCCTATTAGCAGCACCCAATAAGCTGTACTCAAAATCCATATGCATCATAATATGAGAAATGACATCACAAGCAAACGTCCTATGATGGACTGTATCACGATAATTACAATTCTCAACAAACTTACAGTAAAGTAAGTGCTGGATCCTATTTCATTTCAACCATATGCATTTACTGATAAGCCCACTCAAATCCAAGTCCACATATGGACCTAAACTGCTAAAACAATCCATTTCATGTTGTTGTTTTTTGTGATGTCACAAACACACTGCATCTACATATACATACATATTCAAATTTTAGATTTTTCGCTTTCACACTGAACTGTTTTTGAATCAGGCACAAAGCAAGGCAGCCAATTAGAACAAAAATCACCTTAAAGGCAAAGTATGGAACTATTGTATGGAAGTATTGGCAAATGGTCCTGTAGACATCAATTATTGTTTTTAATACATAAAACTACAAAATGCAGGATGTAGGACCTTTAACAGTTGACGCAGCACCCAACCATTACATATACAGTCATGGCCAGAAGTTTTGAGAATGACACAAATATTATAATTTCACATGATCTGCTGCCCTCTGGTTTTTATGTGTGTTTGTCAGATGTTT
>BRDA01003347.1:23454-33830 GCA_036984385.1 Crenuchus spilurus
AAGAGACATCTCTAAGCTGACCCAAAACCAAAGAGACATCTCTAAGCTGACCCAAAACCAAAGAGACATCTCTAAGCTGACGCAAAACCAAAGAGACATCTCTAAGCTGACCCAAAACCAAAGAGACGACTCTAAGCTGACCCAAAACCAAAGAGACGACTCTAAGCTGACGCAAAACCAAAGAGACATCTTTAAACTGACCCAAAACCAAAGAGATGACTCTAAGCTGACCCAAAACCAAAGAGACATCTCTAAGCTGACCCAAAACCAAAGAGACATCTCTAAACTGACCCAAGACCAGAGATACATGCAAATGATACATGATAAATGTTAAAGTATTTATTACACAACTAAACGGTGAATAAATTAACTCTGGGGCTTTCAAAAGCATAAATCCTCCCAAAACCTTTTTATCAATTAGCAGCAGTAGATCCAGCTGCTTTGGATCCACACACACATCTAGTACTAGTATATTAATATCATGACATCTGTATACAAAGTCCTTAGTATGGTCTCACTGCATCACTGAGAAAGCTGAGAGAGCAATTAGATTAAATTGGATTGAGTGCAGCATGACAAATAGTGTCAAGCTAAGCAGCTCTGTGCTGTAGCTGAAATGGCTGTGTAGTCTGGGAGCTGCATATTAAACTGTAAAAACCACAAATAAATCACATTAATAAGATATTATACACTTTCTTCTCACCCTAAACTCACACTACACCTTTCACATTTAATGAAAAACTTCCATCTGCAGCTGTAGAATGACAAAGCAGCAGCCAACTGACTTGTATTCTAAAAGCCTTTACACACTGAACTTATATTACACTTATGATTTGTTTGTGCGACAATAAATCAATTTAACAGAGAATCTAGCACACCAAACATCATTTTCCAGATGGGAAAAATGGCACAGTTTTTGTTGTTTTTACAGGTAATTTTTAAATAAAGCAATATTGGATGTTGCCGTTTGTAATTTAGATGCATTGCTGTCCGAGTTACTGACATCTGAACGTGTCTACATGTTCATTTTGTTTTTCTAACATTGCATGTACAGTTTCTCCATTTGCGTTTTTCAGCGAGATGCAAAAAAAGAGCTTAATCACTTGATCACTTAATCACAATTTTATTTTTTACCATTTCAATGTGAAAAACCTTTTGGCCAAGACAAATTCATGCAACAGTGTTTGGTGGTCTGAAGTGATTATTTTTAAAATTATATTTTTGACACAATTTTCTATTCTAGATGCATTTAGCAGGTGATCCACTGGCCTGCAGGTGATCCACTGGCCTGACACAGGGAGAATCTGCTGATAATTATTAATTATTTAATTAATTTTCACAGCCTAATGTTAACAGGTAGGCTATGAAGAAGCTTTCTGAAATGGCACCCAAAAGGATTCCACTATTGTTATAAGTTCTTGGTGCTACACAGAATAATGTTTGCTAAGATTACATACGTAAACGTAAGAAGTAAGAATATATTTTCCTTTTTGGTGAAGATGCCGTGACACCAGTGAGCAGTTTCAGTTCACAATTATATGCATTTGGTTGGTTTTATTATTAAAAATAATGAAATATCTGAAAGTCTAAATTAAAATATCTAAAGTAATGCCTTCCTTTCCTTTTTTAAAAGCAATTGTGTAAACACACAAGGGCTCAATTTATAGATAGTCTTTTTCAAAAATAAGTACAATTACATAAGTATAAGAAAATGCTGGAATATCTAAACCCAAAATTACACCTGATATGTGATCAAAATTGTGCCATTTCTGCTTAAAACAAATTCCAACTCAATGTCCTCTTGGCCTGAGAGGAGACTGAATGAGACAGAGTGAGATACAGAGAAAGATAAAGGCTGTAATGTTCACTCTGGACCTTGTCGATAAAGCAGCATTTAGTTTTACAGCAGCTGTTGTCCTGAAGTGGACAAGGTGGAACAATAAAAACGGATACAGCAGCTGTTCATTCAGAGTCCATTTAAAACTAGCAATAACAACAGTCATTCCAGCAAATATCCTGAATATCTGAACTATTAGGCAAGATATTCCAGCTATTCCAGCAAGAGAGGAGCAGCTCGGAGAAACCTTTTAACAGTGAAAATAACCAGTTACATGTACACCAGTCAAAGCTGAACAAACAGATCATCAGCACCAGCTGACCTCCACAATCAAGACCCATTTAGCTGAGAGTGGGTCATCCTAAACTCTACACTGACCTCTGGTCATCATCATTCGCAATAATAATGACAATAATTGAAGATTAAATAAGGAGGTCAATTTCCATCACATTTAAATCATGGAGTCCTACAGTAGAGCAGTGTCTACACTCTTAGCATTAAAAGTGCCAAAAAAAAGATATAAAACCATAACCATAACCATACCTGCCAACAGTCGACTTTGGAAAGAGTCACCCTATTTTTATCCCTTTCTCCTGCTATGTTCCAAATTGGAAATTCTTCCTGTTAATCTCCCAATTTCAAAGTGATCAAATTGGTGTTTATATGAGATATACATCCCATATAAATAAGTGTTATGACAGGACTTGTGGCGGAAGCCCAAAGACGTGGAAGACCAAGAATTACCTGGATAGTTAACATCAAGACATGGACTGGATTATCAGGTGCTAACCTGCTTCAAGCAATAAGAGACGGGACATTGTAGAGAAGTGACTCGTGTATGCAGCCTACCATCACAAAGTGATGACGTCGGCATGCGACATGACATACAATGTGGTACCTGGCAACCCAACCCAGAAGTAGAGGTGACCGATTGACCCCGAATGACATCCAGCACTGTGCTGTGCCAGTATTCACTCAAGCCCCAAATGTTTCAATGTCACTATGGAATGTTTTTGAAAGTGGAAGTAAAGTTTGTGTACTCTCCTTTCAGACTACATAAGTTCGCAAGAAGACCCTTCCCACCAGACTGTCCTTCAGCTGCTCGGAGGCACCCTTCCTGAAATGACATTTGTGACCAGGGAGACTCTGCCGATAACCTGAAAAATTTCACACAGCCTAATGTTGGCAGGTATGAAGAAAAAAAAGGATAACTGGAGAACCGTGAAGTATTGTAAATTAAATGCACAAATATGAAGAACGTCCACATAATAAAAGCTATACTATCAATGGATTTCACGAGAAATTTACTTCCACAGCAAGAGCCATTAAAGAAAATGTATTTTAAGAGTGTAACACCATAGCACAATCACAAGCAGAGCGAGGAGAGGAGGGTGAAGCAGGGGAAACTGAAGCATTATATTGTATCAACATTAATACACAAATATAGTCCATTTATTTACACTGATGAGCCTAAACATTGTGACCAATACACTACTATGCTTAAGATGCTGCTAAAACTCCTCTGACCTCTGAAGGTGTGCTGTGGCATCTGGTGCCAATACATTAAGCAGCAGATCTTCAGGGGTTCCCAATCCTTGACTTGAAAATCGACCACCCTTCCGAGTTAAGCATCAAACTTAATCTAACATTCCTGGATGAAGGTAATGATCAAGATAAAGATCTTCCGAGTCATTTGACTATTCCCCAGTCTCAAGTGCATCGGATCGGCTCTCCAGGGCAAGCCTTGCTTTAAATCCTGTAAGTTGTGACAAGTACAGGACCCTAGCACATCTCACAGATGCACAAATTGAGACCTGGGGAATCTGGAGGCCACTGTAGGCAGGTACTGACCATTGCTGACCTCACAAGCCTTGTCCCTTCAGAGATGTTTCAGCCAAGTTGTCTTTACCAATTTGGTTGCTCAGGTCTTCATGACTGACTAATTTCCATTACATCCAACATGTAAAAGAATCTACTATTCTCTCTCTAATACATACCAGACCTTCATGTGCTACTGTTATCAGATGTGAGTGGACATAATGCTCTGGCTCATCAATATACTACACATATAAACATAATAGAAAGAGTTAGCACGCAACTGCATAGACCCAAGTCTGACTGACGGCAGCCTGATGACGTTGGTGGTGGTGATGACGATGATGGTGATGAGGTGATAATGGTGGTGAGATACCCAAGTCACACAGGCAGCATAAATGAAAAAAGAGATGGAGACAGAAAGAATGCAGAAATATAGAAAGAAGAGTAAGAAATACAGTGAGGAAAATAAGTATTTGAACACTCTGCGAATTTGCAAGTTCTCCCACTTAGAAATCATGGAGGGGTCTGAAATTTTCATCTTAGGTGCATGTCCACTGTGAGAGACATAATCTAAAAGAAAAAAATCTGGAAATCACAATGTATGATTTTTTAAATAATTTATTTGTGTGTTACTGCTGCAAATAAGTATTTGATCACCTGTGAAAATCAGTGTTAATATTTGGTACAGTAGCCTTTACAGAGGTCAAACGTTTCCTGTAGTTTTTCACCAGGTTTGCACACACTGCAGCAGGGATTGTGGCCCATTCTTCCACACAGATCTTCTCCAGATCAACCAGGTTTCTGGGCTGTCGCTGAGAAACACAGAGTTTGAGCTCCCTCCAAAGATTTTCTATAAGGTTTAGGTCTGGAGACTGGATAGGCCACTCCAGAACCTTGATATGCTTCTTACAGAGCCACTCCTTGGCTATCCTGGCTGTGTGCTTTGGGTCATTGTCATGTTGGAAGACCCAGCCATGACCCATCTTCAATGCTCTAACTGAGGGAAGGAGGTTGTTCCCCATAATCTCGCAATACATGGCCCCGGTCATCCTCTCCTTAATACAGTGCAGTCATCCTGTCCCATGTGCAGAAAAACACCTCCAAAACATGATGTTTCCACCCCCATGCTTCACAGTAGGGAGGGTGTTTTTGGGATGGTACTCATCATTCTTCATCCTCCAAACACAGCGAGTGGAATTAACACCAAAAAGTTCTATTTTGGTCTCATCTGACCATAGCACTTTCTCCCATGACTCCTCTGGATCATCCAAATGGTCATGGGCAAACTTAAGATGGGCCTGGACGTGTGCTGATTTAAGGAGGGGAACCTTCCTTGCCATGCATGACTTTAAATCATGACGTCTTGGTGTATTAGCCACAGTAACCTTGGAAACAGTGGCACCAGCTCTCTTCAGGTCATTGACCATCTCCTCCCATGTAGTTCGGGGCTGATTCCTCACCTTTCTTAGGATCATTGATGCACCACCAGGTGAGATCTTGCATGGAGCCTCAGATTGACAGTCATGTTTAGCTTCTTCCATTTTCTAATAATTGCTCCAACAGTTGATCTTTTTTCACCAAGCTGCTTGGCAATTGCCCCATAGCCCTTTCCAGCCTTGTGGAGGTTTACAATCTTGTCTCTGGTGTCTTTGGACAGATCTTTGGTCTTAGCCATGTTATTAGTTGGGAGTCTTACTGTGTGGGGAGGTCTTTATTTGGCTAACAACCTCAAACAGGTGCTTCTAATTTAGAATAATAAATGGAGTGGAGGTGGACTTTTTAGAGGCGGACTAACAGGTCTTTGAGGGCCAGAATGTTTGTGATTGGCAGGTGTTCAAATACTTATTTGCAGCAGTAACAAACAAATTATTTTAAAAATCATACATAGTGATTTCTGGATTTTTTTTTAGATTATGTCTCTCACAGTGGACATGCACCTAAGATGAAAATTTCAGACCCATCCATGATTTCTAAGTGGGAGAACTTGCAAATTTGCAGGGTGTTCAAATACTTATTTTCCTCATTGTAAAACCAATACCAATTTAAAGACATACTGCAAAACAGTAATCTAAGGAGTACCAGCAGAATTCAAGAAGTGCTGATAGTAACATGACGTTAACCTAGATGTGTTAGTTAACAGCAAGTACACCATGGCCTTTTTTATATACTGCTTTTAACATTACAATATATCAAAGTGAAAGGCAATACATCTCCTATACCTGCAAATGAAACATCATTAACCTTTAGCATGCAGATGACACTGCTGGCAGAAAATACAAAAGGCCTGAAGGCCCTAATAAGGAAAGTTAAAAAGAAAAAGACAAAGGTCATGACAATAGACAAGACTGCTAACTTTGCTACTTTGATAGAGGAAATGGAGAAATGGTGCTTTTGCCAACTTTGATCAATTCTAAATAAAGATGTGGATGTGAAAGCTGGACATTACAAAGTGCAGTGAGAGAAATATTGATGCTTTTGAACTTGTTGACTACGATCAAACTGCAGGCAAATTGCATTTGTTTTTCTAATCAGATCACATTTGTCTTTTTGGACATCACAAGCTTATCTGATTGGGCTGCTGTGATAAGGACAGGGGTGTCAGTAACTGCATAGCCACACTGAAGTGGCTTTCATAAGCAGAAAGCAGGAGAGATGTAGGTGCATCATCTTGCCCCCCAAACAGATGCTCTGTAAGGTCGTGGTTTAGAAATTGCAACAGAGAAATTCAGTGATTGAGATTTGTATACACTGCAGTGTTCTGTGCTGTAGTCACGACTGGCTTCACTGTGCAGCAAGAGGTGCGGTGTCATCTTCACACTTACGCCACTTTGGATTTGATGTGGACATGGATTCTTCAGTTGCAAATGATGCAAAAGGCACTCCAATTTGAGCAGCCAGAGTGTCCTGTACAAAACTGATTAAAATCACATTACAAATCACCTCCAAATGTGGTTTGGGTCATATCCAATTTCATGTGGCTGTCCAGAGTATCAACAAACCACCAATATGGATACAATCAAGATATGCCAAAAATCAGATTTGGCCTAGCAGTCTGAACAAAGTCTTGGACAGCAAAGAAAACAAATGGATCCTTGACCAAATCCAACAGACGCTTGCTTATTTTGAACACATTATAAGAAGAACCAGTTCATTGGGAAAGTTGAGCTTATGGTAAAAAAGAAAAGAGGATGAATTAAAACAAGAAGGATAGCTTATGATAGATAGGACGGATGAAGACATCAAGAAGAATGAAAACCAAAGCAGACGAGCAGGATATTCTGAAGGAAAATAATGGTTATGACAACTCTAGCTCTTCCCTGAATACGTCTTTCAGTTTGAGTCCTCAGTACAGGTGATTCTGAAGAAGGAACACCAGTCGTGTGATTTGAGACTCACTCCAAAGAGATTTGATTGCATTAGCATTTGAACGAGACTGAGAGGAGAAACGATGTACAATTATGTAGGCTTTAAAGCTCCTGTCCTTCAGACATAAAAGCTCAAAAGCTCTGAACATTAAAGTCTGATAAATAGCTGCAGTTATGATAAATATTTTGGTAGAAAATGCCTTGCAAATAATTCAATAGCTCTGCGCTGCTTATTAAATCACAAACGGAACCTCATCACAAGAGGAGAGGCTTGTGCTGACTCAGTGCAGCTATTAATGGGATGTAAAAGCATTCCAGCAAAAGCGGTAATCAATCACCTGTTCTGGCGTTCGGAAATAGGCAACTGCTGTCCAACACAATGGGATTTAGAGGTGGAGTTCTGAAGAATATCAGTCTTTTAATGCACTGCAGTGAAGCACTTGATTATTTTCTCTCATTTCAGGTTTGATTTTGGCTCAGGAAATCAGATTTGTCAGTCTGCACCGCTTTTGATGAAGAACATGCCACAATTGTGCTCTTTCCAATTAGAGGAACCCGATGCATCTGTCAGAAACTTATCAGCTCAGGCGAGCAAGAGCTGCAGCCATGAGTGGCCAAGCATGACACTTGACATTTGTTGATTCAGGGGAGGGAAAAAAAACTAAGTGAAATCAATTGTTTTCCCAAAGAGGAAGCAGTGTATCTGCCTCTGTTAAATGTGAGTGGATTTCAAAAGAGGATCGTGAATAAGAACAAATAAAGCTGCGCAAGAAAGAGCTCAATGGCAGGGCGCAGATCGTACGTGTAGAATCTCAAACACAGTCATATCCACTGCAAACTCACTGGAGCACATCTGAGAGCACGTCTGAGAGGGGAGGACGTTCCTGATGTCTGCAGGAATGTCCCGTAAAAAAAAAACCTAGTTCAAACTCAAATTTCATTTTAAGAACAGCTGGGCTGTCTCAGAAGTGTGTCTAAGGCCTGAGGTATACTTGCTGTTATCTACACACACACTACCCCTCAGAAATACACACCAAACATCTTCTATGACAAAGCATGCTTTAACTTCAGAAGAAAATTATTTTTTATAGCTGTTTGGAGTCCACAGATGCTGCTTCTCAAGCTGAGGTGAGGTAGGACAGTGTCAATCATTTTTTAGCTTTGTTTTGGTGTCTCAAACAAGTTTGACAGTATGTTTATAGGCTTTGGAACAGCTGTGAGTGTAGCACAAGGCATCATGGGATGTAGGAATGTGGTGGGTATGTGCTTTAAGCAAGCATTAGTGCTATAGCACTTATTTCAATATGTTGAACAAAATAAACTTCTTTTTCAAAAGACAATCCCTTGAAATGTTTTTGCACATATCTTCTTAAAGTTTTGACTGAGGTTGTTTATGAACCAATATCTCCTATTCTAGTGATTAATAGTGTTTACTGAGGTTATGAACTAATATTTCCTATTCTAGTGATTAATAGTGTTTATTGAGGTTGTTTATGGACTAATATCTCCTATTCTAATGATAAATAGTGATTATTGAGGCTGTTTATGGACTAATATCTACTATTCTAGTGATTAATAGTGTTTATTGAGGCTGTTTGTGGACTAATAACTCCTGTTCTAGTGTATCCACACTACCAAACTGACCAATCACAATTGCTGTTTACCATGTTCTGTAAAAGCAAGCACCCTGGCCAATCACAGTTCCAGCAGGGTGGATGGGTTGGGTAGTTAGTTGATCCCAAATGAATCTGCAGTGCCAGTAATCATTGATTCAATAATGTTTTCCATATATTTTAAAGTGCATTCCAATTGCAATATGATGCAATAGAACACTAGAAGTTTATTCATAACAGTAAACATTAACAATAAAAAACAAGCAGAACTGAATATGATGGAACACCTGTGGGAGGATCACAGAAGAATTATAGTCAGCCGTGTTCCTGATGTCCTACAGGATTTGGTAGAAGCTTAGCTGAAGCTTAAGAAGAACATGGCTCTGTGCAACGTGACTATCAGAGTGCCCCAGACTAACAGTCTTTAAAACTATTAGGTTCCTGCATGTTTTTAAATACTTTCACTCTTTACGATACATTACATTTCAAATCAATGGCAGCGAAGGGGGAAGTACATGGCTGTGTGTTTGAATGGTAGTTCTGTAGTCATTTCTGATGATCTACTAGTTTGAACGCTGACCATCAACTAGATTAGCAAGGTTTAATTTGCTTACTGTATAGCTAAGCTGAGCAAATTACATATTGTAGTCAAATAACAGCAGGTTAATTCAGCTGGAACATTACAGGACACTAGCAGTGAGCAATATGTTGTTATTGCATTAATTATGACAGTACATTTTCTGAATTTACTGTATGTGTTGTCAATACTCCAAAAAACGGAATAATTCAAAGTATTGTAAAAAGAATAAAGAAGTCCAGGTGGTTGCTGAAAAAGCTGACCATCTAGGATTTAGCTGTATAATGTGCATAGAATCAAGCCTGACATGTCAGGACACTATGACTTCTACAATACATTTACAATGTTTTTATTTTATAACTATAATGTTTTTATTTCAGCATATTTCAACCTGTTCTTTCTTTAATCAACTAAAATAGTTGGTGCATTTTGAGCATCTGCAACCTCATAAAAATAAAATCTTATTATGTCCTCATGATACTTTGTCTATATGAGCTACCCTTATGACACATTAGTGGAGGTACAGATTAAAGGTTTATCACTCTTAGATTGTTAATGTAATCGCTGTGGCATTAAGCGAGACAAAGGCTAAGCCAGCTCATATCCAGCTCAGTGTATATCATTTCATTAGGACAACCAACACAAACAAAGGTAATGAAAGACATTACTCATGAAGATGAACAGAGAGAGTGCAGTAAAAAAAAAAAAAAAGCCTGAGGTTACCAGGGCATGCAGCTTCTCTTCCAGGTCCTGATTGGCTCTCTGCGAGGCTGTGTAGCTGTTCTGCAATCTGTGGGAGACATAAATATCAAGAAAATAAATAAATACATTTTGGCCATGGGTGGGTGCGCGATAGGAGAGTGGGTGTTGGGTTGGTTGGTAAGGGGGTTGGTGATGGATGGGTGATAGGTGGATGAGGGGTGTGCAAGGAGTGGGTGATGGATGGTGAGTGGGTGGGGTGATTGATAGGTGGGTATGTTGGTGGATGATGGTAGGTCGGTGGGTGGGTGTGGTGGTGGGGTGATTGGTAGATGGATGGATAGACGATGGGAGGGGTGGGTGGATGGATGGATGACGGATGGGGTGGGTTGGTGGATGATGGGTGGGTTGGGTGAAGTATAGGTGGGTGGGGTGATTGGTGGATGGATAGATGGGTGGGTGGATGG
>BRDA01003347.1:47599-62485 GCA_036984385.1 Crenuchus spilurus
TTTTGAAACATATTTTTCCCTTAAAATTATACATTCAGTTTAAACTTTTGATCTGCGATTTGTGTTCTATTGTGAATAAAATATTAGATGTTGGCACCTCCACATCATTGCATACAGTTTTTATTCACAATTTGTTTAGAGTCCCAACTCTATCAATCCAGTTTGTAACTACTAAGAAACAAATATCAAATGACTGTGGAACCTATGATTCTATCTATACGTGAAAGGAACAGTGTATAGACAGGAGTTCTGCCTCTTAATTATATGCAACTTTTGGTATTTCTTCAGTTTGTTAAATTAAATGAAACCATCCCAGTCAGCATCTACATTAGGTTGTAGAGTGTTCTGGTGTCTGCTGTGACATTACGAGTTCACAGAAATAAAATATTGTGAATGTAATCTGTAGTGGCTCTTGTGTCAGCATAATTCATGTGAACGTGATTCAAGTTCAATCTTAATTAAACAAAAATATTACGGGTCTTAAATTATTAACTCAATGTGGTTTTGACAAGTTCTGTTTTAGGTTTGATTTAAGTGACTATTGGGTGATTTCTAGTGTTTCTTAGCAAAAGTAGTCTGGCAGATCCAGTCTGAAACAAAATTAAAAAAAATACAGTGCCAGTCACAACTTTGGACACAACTTCTGGACATTCAGTCGTGTTTCATGATTTAAAAATGTTCTGCATTGTAGATTAATACTAAAGTCATCTAAACTATGAATAAATTCATATGTAATTATTTAGTAAACAAACAAGTAAACAAACCAGAATATGTTTATATTTGACATTCTTCACAGAAGGCACCTCTTGCTTAGATGGCAGCTTTCTTGGCATTTTCTCAGTCAGCTTTATGAGGTAGTCACCTGGAATGGCTTTCAGTTAACAGCTGTGACTTGTCAAGAGCTCATGACTTGCATTTCTTGCCTCTTAATGTGTTTGAGACATCAGTTGTGTGTCTACTTTGAAGAATCTAATATCTAAAACATTTTCAGCAGCAGGAAAAGAGGCGGAGCTTGACTTCACATGCATCGGAGGATAGGGAGAATCAATGAATAGGCTACTAACACAGTGGGGAAATAAGAGTAAAAATGAGAAAAACTTTATTTAAAAATTAAAGTGATATCTTTTAAACATCACTCAGGACAGAATGTTACCTTTGACAGCTCTAGTTTCTTGCAGTTGCAGACTCAGTGTCCCTGACTCAAGGCTAAGCTAAGCAAACACAGCCATCTCAACAAAAGCCAAGCTTGATGACTAAACACCAGCCACTGGTGAAATATTAAAAATGTGGGTGTTGATTTGAGTTTCACAGCTGTGTGCATGTTACACTAGAAAGCAGACAAAGATTAAGAGACTGTATAAATGTGTGCATATGCATGTGCGAGAGAGAGAGATCACTCCGTGCTTGAGCAGCTGGTTGTATGCTAAGGGGACAAGGGCAGCTGTCATGAGACGCATTGCATCTGCCACACGCCACAAGCCTCTATCCACCGTCCCCAGCGTGCCCTGCTCTGGCTCTGAGAAGCTACTGTTCTTCTACACAGACTCAACATTCCAGACATCTGCCCCTTTCTTACTACAATATATCACAAGTATCATTTTAGTCTTAAGCTAAATCGGACACTGAAACACGAAAGCAGTGGCTGTCATTTGTCATGTGAGTTTACTTAACATTCCTAAAGGCTTTATTCATTGACTTGGTGTGATTTAACTGCTGGTCAGCAGAATAACTGTCACTATTACACAGTTTCTGGAAGTATTTCTTAACAGCTTTGTGATTGCTAAGCATGACTGCACAGAGATGTAGGCATGTATCATTTCCGAAATTACAATACCAAACAATAATATGCGCAGATACCCATCATTTCAGAACTTTTCACCTTCAAGGTCACCTAGATTGGTGCTTGAAAGTTTGTGAACCTTTTAGAATTTTCTATATGTATAAATATGACCTAAAACAACAGACTTTCACACAAGACCTAAAAGTAGATAAAGAGAACCCAGTTAAACAAATGACACAAAAACAGCATACTTGCTCATTTATTTATTGAGCAAAATGATCCAATATGACATTTGTGAGAGGTAAAAGTATGTGAACCTTTGATTTCACTGTCTGGTGTGACCCCCCTCTGCAATAATAACTGCAACTAAACGTTTCCGTTAACTGTTCTTTAAACAGTCTTTGGTAGAACGACTTGGGTGTCCCGGTCTTGCTGCATGACCCATGATTTTCCTTTAGAATTCTCTGATATAACTCAAATCAACTCTGATAGAATTCATTGTTCCATCAATGATGGCAAGCCGTCATTTTCTCCTTACAACCCTGCCATGCACACCATTGTGGTTCAGTGTTCTCCTGATGGTGGACTCATGAACATTAACATTAGCCAATGTGAGAGAGGCCTTCAGTTGTTTAGAAGTTACCCTGGGGTCCTTTGTGACCTCGCTGACTATTACACGCCTTGCTCTTGGAGTGATCTTTGTTGGTCAACCACTCCTGTGGAGGGTAACAATGGTCTTGAAGTTCCTCCATTTGTACACAATCTGTCTGACTGTGGATTGGTGGAGTCCAAATTCTTTAGAGATAGTTTTGTGACCTTTTGCAGTCTGATGAGCATCAACAACTCTCTTTCTGAGCTCCTCAGAAATCTCCTTTGTTCATGATATGATAGACTTACACAAACAAGTGTTGTGAAGTGAAGACTTTGATAAATGACTGAGTATAATATTTTTGTCTTATTTGTTTAACTTTTAGGATTTGTGTGAAAATCTGATGGTGTTTCAGGTCATACTTATATAAGGGTTCACAAACTTTCAAACACCGCTGTATAATCCACTGAAAAATAAACAAATATTTTGGGTGGAAAAATTAAAATAAAGAAAAAAATGTGGCTGCATGAATATGGACATCCCGACTTTTGAAGTGCGCCAACTGTAATCAAAAATTACAGAAACAAAATTCTGCCTGAACCCGACCGTCGCAGGATTCCGCCTGAACCCGACCGTCGCAGGATTCCGCCTGAACCCGACCGTCGCAGGATTCCGCCTGAACCCGACCGTCGCAGGATTCCGCCTGAACCCGACCGTAGCAGGATTCCGCCTGAACCCGACCGTAGCAGGATTCCGCCTGAACCCGACCGTAGCAGGATTCCGCCTGAACCCGACCGTAGCAGGATTCCGTCTGAACCCGACCGTAGCAGGATTCCGTCTGAACCCGACCGTAGCAGGATTCCGTCTGAACCCGACCGTAGCAGGATTCTGTCTGAACCCGACTGTAATCAACAAAATTCTGTCTGAACCCGACTGTAATCAACAAAATTCTGTCTGAACCCGACTGTAATCAACAAAATTCTGTCTGAACCCGACTGTAATCAACCCAATTCTGTCTGAACCCGACTGTAATCAACACAATTCTGTCTGAACCCGACTGTAATCAACAAAATTCTGTTTGAACCCAACTGTAACTAGGGTTGGGTGGTATTGGTGTTTTTCATACCCTGGTATGAGCTTGAGAAAATACCACGGTATGCGGTATTACTGGCGGCGGCTGCTGCAGCTGCGTGCCCTCTTCGCCCCCCAAATCCCTCCCCCAAGAGAGAGAGAGCACGCAGCGAAACATAGAGAGAGTGAAACTTATTGAAAAATAATAATAAAACGTACAGTGTGTTTCTGTGAAACTGGCGCTGTTTTGCTGACGTGCGAAGAACGTTTAAGTCCCAGTTTGAATAGACTTCTTTTTGAAATTTGCCGCATTACATCAAGTGACTAATACCGTCATAATTTTTAGATACCGTCACCATATTTAAATACCGCGGTATAACAAAACACCTTTATACCGCCCAAGCCTAACTCTAACCCAACACAATTCTGTCTGAACTGTAAAGGGTGCTGCTTCATAGAATTAATGTAAGGCATTCCATACGGACTCCAAGAGAACCGTGTAAACTTGTGGAGAACTTGTGGTAAACTTATGTCCAACATAAGACATAAGCTCTGTTTCCTACTGACCCCACTGAGGGGAAGCCCCAATTGCCCCAAAGGTCAGTGTGGTTAAGCTGTGACTGTGCAAAATCATAATCCTCACCACTGCCCCTATTCACCGCACAGCTCGAGTGGAGACGTTTTCTGGCACCCCACAGTCAGCAGACACTAAATCTTTAATTGACGTTGGCTGCTGACGTTTCCCAAGTGGCCCACCACACTCCTCCTGCTCATTCAGTAGCCTCACAGTGTGAAGCAAAAAACCTCACACACATTCACGCATGCTCACACACCTGCCAAAGCTAGAACATGGCTGAAAGCAAAAGCAAAGCAACAGGAACAGGAACATCAATGATTCATACTGTAGTTGGGGGGCAGGGGCTTGTTTTAGGCTATAAATACATTAGGACAATTTTCTCTTTTCAAAGCAATTTGCTTGGTCGTAGCTGCACTTTCAGCTGCACAAATCCCAGGGTACAGGAATGGAGGAGAGAGACACAAAGGCTTGACCACAGCAGGGCTGATTGTTTCAGTGGGAACAAAAACGGGTTTGACGCAAGTCGACATCATGATTCTCACCATGAGGTAAAGGAAGAGGTGCGTTTCAAAAAGTCCAAAGGAAAAGTATCTAAGATAAGAGACAGTAGAGATATCTGCAGTCTTTAAAGTTAATTCCTCAGAGCTGGAGGGGATGTAGCATGTGCTGAAAGCACTGGTAACAGGCTAGATTTTAGCATGCATTAAACAGTGATTTTTTTTTTTTTTTGGAGTTGGGAAGACAGTACTCCCAGTCTTTTGCACAAGGATGCACAGTCCATAAAAATATATAATTGCAAAAAAAAAAATAAAAAGTACGCAAACCCAAATAATCATGGGTTTCTGCATTGATTA
The DNA here is from genome assembly GCA_036984385.1 of Crenuchus spilurus. Taxonomy (NCBI): domain Eukaryota; kingdom Metazoa; phylum Chordata; class Actinopteri; order Characiformes; family Crenuchidae; genus Crenuchus; species Crenuchus spilurus. The sequence continues at coordinate 52,471 of BRDA01003347.1, forward strand.
CTTTCAAAATGTAGTCTGAAATCAAAATAACATACACAATGTAGCAAACTGCTAACATGCAACTTACACTGAAAATACTATTTGCAGCTACAGGAAACATTGGGTGTAGGTGACTGCTGCTAAAGGCTATTCAGGTCAAGGGTTCACTTACGTTTTCTCACCTGCACTGTGGAAGTTCACTAAATGTGCTCAGTGAAAGACATGAACAGTAAATTAGAGATGCACAAAATATTTTGCAGCCAAAATTACTCAGTTGGCATTTAGCCAAATAAGTGAAAAGACTAAATTTATACCGAACAATGACATTTTTAATGACATTGTTAACTTTTTGGACATCCAGAATTCTGGTGTTCCTCACCAGTTAACAAAACACAGATTCAGTTTGGTGCTGAAATGGAAGAAGACAACAAACTACAAGCACAACCTTTACTAAACTACACTTGTTATGATGAAGTCAGAATACAGCCGCTTAGCTTTGTGTTTGTGCTCCGGTGGCTGCAGTGTTAGGAAGCATCTCACAATTACCAGTAGAAATGTGAAGTGTTTCAGTGTCTGTAGCCAATGATACTCCCATTAAACACACAAAACATCCATGTGACTTACATCATTCATTTTAGACTTTTTACAGCCAACTCAATCACTCCAAAACAGTCAACCATGTAAAGACTGGTGACAGATAGTGGTTAATTTTGTGTTTAAACTTCCAGCCGCTAGAGAACAGTGTTGTAATCTATCTTCAGTCAATAGATTCTTCCTCTGTCATGTTATCAAGCAGTGTAAGGATGCAACACAAAGTTTTCCTAAAATGTTATTTTCTAAAAATTGCATAGACAAAAATACAAGAAAAGTGCTCAGATTTCAAGTTGTTAAATAAAACTTGTTAAACCTCACAGATGTATTTCATATTGTCTTTGAGTGGCTTGCAGAACAAAGATGTGCACCGAGTACAGTTTTGAACCCTTCAAACAGGATATTCATCACAGTTTCATTTCTATACTGCTCTCCACCCCCACCCACAACACCTCATAGCAATTAGTAAAGTACAATCAATAACAGACAGAGGAGGAAAATCTACCCAGTCCATTGCTTTGAGTCACTGGATATACCCAGGAAAAGCACTGGTTGTGGTTAAAGATCCATCTCAGTGGCCTACTAGCTGTAGATGAATCATCACATTACGACAAGGCATACACGTTTAAAAAAGGTTCCAAAATGGGTTCTTTGAGCAATGCCATAATAGGCCATTTGTGGCTCCTTAAAGAACCCTTTCTGTAAATGTGAATTTCAAGAACACGTTCAAGAACATAAGTGTGAATGTCCAGAACATTTTAAAAGATCTGAAGAACCTACAAGGTTCTTCAACAAGTTAAAGTTCTACCTAGAACTAAACTTCATTTTAGAAAGGCTCTTGCAGTAATAAACGACCAAGTTGGTCTTCTATGGAATCACTCAAAAAAAATAGCTGTAAATGGCATGCGAATGTGAATATTTTAAATGGTCTGAAGAACCTACATGGTTCTTCAACAAGTTAAAGTTCTACATAGAACTAAACGTCATTTCAGAAAGGCTCTTCAGATTCACACAGCTCATGTACCATATGCTTCTTTAAAAACATTTAAAAGGTTCTTAATGGAACCAAACGTAGTATTTCTAGAGCTAGTTTTTGTGGCACTTTCATATTTTAAAAGTGTAGCTCACTCAACCCAGGAAAATAAAGCCCTAGTTTCAGTACCGGGGCTAGGCATGTGGGTCCCCTAAGCACAAATGCTTTGTGTGCTCTTATCATGCGTCTCTCCACCACAGAATTCTGCACCACACACCAAACACCTCCCCCCCTCCTCGTGGGTTTGAACTATATAGCTGGCGGGGTGACCGTTGAGCTGGTGGATGCGTGTGTAAAGAACGTTTGGGGCTCCACGCACAGTGTGTGATCCACATGAGTGGAGCACCGGCCCTGCCTAGCTTGGTGTCAAAGTTGCATCACTCGAGTGCCCCTCTTTTTGAATATTTCCCCTTGAACAGCCACATGAATTAAAAACGTGAAAAAGCATATGCACACTATTATTAGAACATGCACTTAAGGTGTAACCCACTTAAATTACACTTCAGGGGAAGGCTCATTTCATGTTCCATGACATGCTTTTCAGAGCTGTGAATTTGGTAGGGCCCTATATAATGAGTTAACAGATAACATCCTATTAGAAAATAACAACTAATGAAAAGCTCTTTGGGAAAATGAGGATGTTAAATTATGCACTGAAACCACTGATCTGGACAGTACAAAGAAGTGAATGAGGATAGTTAAATTATAACAATAATAAAATCATTGTCATTCTGACACTTATACCAGGTGAAACATTGGCCAATCATCCACTTCCCACCACCCCATTAGGAAGCATGTAGGTCAATCAATGAAGCTGCCAGTGCCACCATGACACACATGCTTGTGCTCTACGTCACTGGGGAGACCTAAGCCTGGTTCACTTAGCCTCACTAAACAGCACGTGCAGGCAAATGATGGCCCTTGGCTTAGAAATCCATGTAATTCATAGGACAGAACTGTATTTTAATTGTTATATTTAAATACAAGGTCTGATTCCCTCTAACAAGTGCTGCCCTAGTGATGGCATGACATTATGTACTACTGAATGCTCTGTCTTGCAGAGGGGTCTCTAGCATAGTCACCTGCTAACAATCACCATCAGCTGCTTCACTTCAGGAATGCTGGTCTTCACACACAGCCTCAGACTCATGGCACATGTCAGGGCCTGGACTCCAGAAAGACCCTCTATGTTTGACTGGCTATGTTATGCTGACAGACACTGCACTGGTCAAATGATCCCAAATGTACGCTACACATGACTTGGTCAGCACTCTAAAATATACCTCATGCATAATGCAAGGCACAAGAGGTGTGCAGAGTGCAAAGATTGCCATCCAATATGATGACGTTAAAAACCAAAAAACAAGCAGGATAAACAAAAAATGCTCACGTGTATTCCAATGAGACTAAACAAACAAAAAAAAAATAGAAATGAAGAGTGGAAAGTTATACTTACTTGATTTTGTCAGCATCTGATAAGGACTCCTGTTAAAAAAATAAAGAAGTAAACATCACTTTTAACATTTGTAGATTCAACATACTCAAATGTTTTCTGCACTTTGTTCATTCTATCTTTAGACTACTTAAGCACACATCTTTTACAATATTGATCGTCTGTCAGCCATAGTAATTATATCCAAATCTTTAATTAGCTTCTGATGCAGATTTTTTTCCTCTCTGATAATTGAAAGTAATGATTTGGAGCTAAACAGTAATTAAGAGATAAAGAACTGCTTACACTTGAATAATCTGATACTGACATTTGCATTTAAGAACAAACGGCTTGTAAACCACAAATTGGATCGAGGAAAACCAACAACTAATAATTACTTCAAATACAATTTTCAGTCAGGCTTCCTTTGGTATCACTATAGGGAATATGAAGAGTTAATCAGTAAAGGCAGTTTTGTATAGCAGATAGTACTCTTGGTACTCTTAACTGCACAGGTCAATATGCACATCTTGTGAAGTTATGAAATTGATTTGACAGCCCTGCTCTTTTGCCAGCTAAAATGCCCACTGAGATGGTAGCTCTGCTATCATACAAAGGCAAAACATAACATCTCTAATATTTTTTAAACATTTAACAGACAACAGATTGTGAAGAATTAAGTTCATAAAGCAAGGTACAGTAACAGAAATTCAAAACAAGCAGGCAAACTTTTAGGTCTGGAAAGGGTAGGGAATTGACATACGTCCCTACAAGTATAACCCATACAACGCAGGAAGGTTCAAGAAATAACATGGTTGGAAGTTATTGGAGGTGGGAGAACAAAAATGTAGCATAGCACACATACCTTAATCTGAGATAAAACAGAAAAAGCAGTTTGTGATACTGGCACGTTTTCAATCTCCATGTGAATTGAAGAGATGCCAACCTCTGGCGCCCTTAATTTATCCATGGTATCCTTTGGCTGAGCCCTAATCTCCTGCTGCGCTAGCTGGTGAAGGGAAGGTTGGTGCTGAGCCCCCCGTCTATTCCTGCCATCCCACTCTGTCTCGCTGCCATGCCTGGAATCACCACTGCCCCCTACCCGAGCGTAAATAGGACCTTCGGCTTTAGGTCTTGCTCCCTCCCTGTTGTGGTCCATGTGCAGCTTCCCCAACTCCCGTTCTGGGCTACCCTTTTTCAGAGGAATATGCCATGTCTTGGGCTTGCCGTTCCTTTCTTCCTTTGATACCCTGTTGTGCTGGGAGGCCCTGTGGTCCCATTGTAGGTTCCTCTCCTGTTTCTTCTCTGGGTGTACTTTTGGATCAGCTTCATGTGAGGGACTATGTTGCTGAGAATGGGTACCTCTTAAAGATTCCAGTTTCTTGCCTCCCAGCATCTTCAAAATAGCTGGGCTCAGAACTCTGTAGGTAATCTCATCCAAGAATTTGGAGAACTTCAGTTTCTCCTCCAGGAGCCGTATCTTCCATTCTGCTGGCACAGAACTTGGTGAGGCAGAAGATGCAGATGCAGCATGCCCTTGTGGAGATACGCCTGGCTCCCTCTCCTGGCCCAAAAACATGCTCTTAGGCTTTCTGCTACGGCCATAACTGTGACTCTGTCCAAGCACCTCTGCTGACTTCGATTTGCGTAAACTGTCACTGGAGTGCACTTCCAGCTGGTGCGGTTGCTTGAGAATGCCCTTGGGTGGATGAGCTTGTGTAGGGAAAGCAAGCTTTGATGGACGCAGGTCTAGTTTTGGAACAAGGATCTCTGCCTGCTCTTTAAAGACCAATGATCGCTCCCCACTTCGACTGGAGTGTGATGGGGAACTGCCTCGGATACACTGCTGAGAACCTTCTGAGGTAAGTGGATCGTCTTCACCCGATAGCAGAAGTAAGTCCTCACTGCGGCTAATAAACCGGTTCATTCCCTTCTGTTGCTTTGTAGAGACATCCGTTCCAAAAGCACCATGACTAAATATCCGTGGAGGTGGAAGGACAGTGAGCTCCAAACTAGAGAGGCTAGAAACATCTAGTTCTGTATCCGACGCTAAAGACCATGATGAAGAAAAAACATCCTCTGGACTATCTGGGCATTTTGGGTAAGGGCCAGTAAAGTGTGTGCGCTGCAAAACAGGAGAATGATTTCGTAGGAAAATTACCTGGCTGGGGTCAGGCTGGGCAGGCACCGGAGGGGTGCCAGTTGCAGAGGGACTCCCACTAAGGTCATCCCGAAACACAGGCAGGCTATGGCGCGTCTCACGGTGCTGCGGAGGCGCCTTGCGGTATGGCTTCCGGGCTGGGGCTGCGCTCGTCATTCTGGGAGCTCAGCTTCCGTTTAAACTGACCGTCAGTCCTGCCAAGAGATAAACATGAGAAGTCACAGGAGCACCAGCCCTGAGCCCTGCCCTGTGTAAAAAACACTGGTCAGTTCCTCTGCCCTCGCTTTCCCCCTGGCTCCCTACCTCCGCCTCCCCAAGCGACTGCCATGAAAAAGCAGTTTGAATCGATAGGCTTTGATGAATGCAGGAGCACTGGGCAGTAACAAAAAAAAAAAAAAAAAAAAAAAAAAAAAAAAAAAAAAAAAAAAAAAAGATGCAGACGATCAGAGCTTAGAAAAGGGAGGGAGGGGCATGCCACTTCAAATAACCATCAAACATCTGTCAATGCTTGTGGTTGTGGTGTAGAGTGCTTTTAAAAAAATATGCTTCTAGAGAATACACTGACTACAGGAGTCTATGTAATAGGGAGGGCTATACAGACAGAGAAACGGAGTAAATGGGGGAGGAGATGGGGAAAAGTGGGCACACCCTCAAGCTAGCGATTGATTACAAACTGGAGTGTGTGGTTCAAACAGACAAACTATTAAACCTCTGCCCGCTGACTAACTGCATGACTCTCACTGATCACAGGACTCTAGCTTTAGAATGGGAAACTGGGAATGACATTTTAGGATGAACACACATTGACAGAAGCTGACCCCTTGCTCCGAGATCAAAACCTGACATGGTCAATCATGTGCCATTTATAAAGAAATGACTCTAAATAAAATTCCACAAATCTGGAAATACTTTACAAAAAAAGAGCAAACAGCTGATACAACTTCTTTGTTGGATAATGTTTTGAAAGAGTATGTTGAGAGACGTTTTGATGTATTTTTAAAGAAACGACTGTACTATTTAGGTGATTTGAGTTTGTTGGCAATGTAAGCCTCACAGCTTCAGTAAAAGAAAATGTTACATCACTAATGCATTTTTTATATCTTTTGATTTACATTGTTGTGATATGAAGGAAAATAACTGCAGAATGGTGATCGGTCTAGGGCTGGGCAATATAATCACAATATACTTTTCTAAGCATCTCACTGTCTGTACTTAAAGAACACTGGTCTGCATGTTTCATGAAAACTATTAATATTGCTTAACTGGATTCAGTGAAGTGCAGTATGGGAAACAACAAATCTGGAAAACACACATAATAGTAAAAGCAAATACAGTACATATCACGCCCATATTATTTCAAACTGCATTATGATTACATTTTCATCGGTTTGGAAATTCTAGTGTTAATTAGCTTTTGTTAGATATTTTCAGCAGTTTAAAATCTATTTTAAATATTTCTGTGACTTTTATTCAGAAAGATAGGACAAAGATTAGCACTGATGTATCAATACAATATAAATCACTGGTTCACAGCAAATGATTAAAACTTTTAAGCAAGACAACTGACTAATTTTAAGGCTCTTCTGGCTACAAATAACTCCACAACAAAGGGGGGGGGAGGTGGGGCTTTTTGCACATATACCTTTACCAGCAAGCATACTGGCTCTTTTGTTAAAGGGTGGGACTCTGCCTGAATCAGACCCCATGTTCAGCTTTTTCATTCATTTTCCAACCAGTGACGTCTTCTATTATGTTCCTGGTTTATACCCTTGATGGCAGAGTTGAAATCTCCAGCCATTAGACTTTCCCACTCCCATGTAAACAAACAGCGCAAGGATGTATTGATAGAATTAACAATAGTAAACCTAGCTGTTTTTCTAATGATAATAATAATTACAACAGTCTTGATTACAGTATCACAACATAGGGAATTATATCCCCTGTATACATATTGTATCACCAGGTTCTTGCCAGTGCACAGCCTTGGAACATACCTTCAGATTATTCATAACTACAGCTATTTCAAGAGAGCAATGAAACACTCCTCACTGATGAACATAGAGCAACTAAAAGGATATGAGCTGGCATGTCACAGCATTTAAAAAATCAATTGTATTCCCATTGCAGGGCTGCTAATGTGTCAGGGAGGAGTAACAGGACCACAGCTGTACACACTCAACACAATACAGGTACTATGCTAAAGACCATCAGGCTGATTGTGAATTGATTGTATTTGTTATGTTTCACCACAAAAATGCCTATAAACAAAAAAAGCACAGAAGTCTGGTCCAGTGAAGTGGTCTAGTGGTCTAGGGAAGTGTAGTTGCAGAAAAGCTTGTACGTTCAGTGATTCTGGACAGGCTCAACAGAGATTAGATTCAACTTTGTCAATGTGATTGCACACATCAGAATTTGACCTCCACATTTAACTCATCCATGCACTGAAACACAATAGTGAACATACTAGGCTGTGAGAACATGTGCCGAAGTGGCGATCAGCCCCATCCACAACCACTGGAGAGCAGTTGGGGCTTAGGTGCCTTGCCCAAGGACACTTCATTTATGACCTGCCCAGGGATTGAACAAGCGACCTTCCAGTCACAAGATCAATTAAATTAAAAATTAAAATTTGTTGATGGATATTTCCAAGTCAACTGATGCTACATTCACATTACCAGGCTGAAGTGACTCAGATCTGATCTTTTGTCTTAAAGTGTCTCAGGTCTGATGTTATCAGGTTGTGTGGATGTCAAATCCATCTTTTCACATCAGATTTGAGTCACTTTCATATGTGGTTCTAGATCAGATACCTATCAGATCTGTGGACATGTGACTTGAATGTGACGGTCAGATCAGATTTCATGTCTTTTTGCTTGTACGCATGCCCGTAGTGGGTGAGGCGGCGTTGGCATCTCTCGTTTACTCACGTAGCTGTAAAAACAGTAAAAGCAGTTTAAAAAAAATTATTCACCTTCTTCACCTGATCATGTACAGTCCAGCACCTGTTTACTGTCCTCCTGAGCTAAACACCTTTTTTACCAGTTTTACTAAAATCAGTCAGCTCTCAAATACAGGGTTGCCAGATCCTTCAAATCACATACCAATTTTGCAATGGAAAGTCACACTACACAAACAGAAACTAGCCCAAAATCTAAAGTGACACATACATTTCAATGAGCTTTAAAACATAAATCTTTTTCAAATCTTACTTTCAATTTCTTCTATTATTTAGTGCAAAAACCCTGCAATTCACCAACTCCGATACTGAATTTTTGCAAACCTGGCAACCCTGCACAAATGTGATACTTTTTGTTGTATACACGTATCAATATGTGCATGCGACCCATTTCAGGGACAGATTTGTTCCCATTACAGACAGATACAGGTCACTTACATTTCTGAATGTGAACCGTCAAGATAGTTAAATCTGATCTAAGCAAAAAGTCTGATTTAAGCAATGTGGTTTGTAATGTGAATGTAGCCTAGCACCTGGCAGCAAGATATCTGTGGCGTAATAACCCCCATAAACACTGTAGATAAATACCATGATACATTACTAAAGAGAACTACAGCAAGAAATCTCACTAATACTAGTGAAACAAACTATATCTTTTTAGACTTGTTTCTACTGTCCTCTAAAATGTCCATGACACTAAGACCCCTTTCATTTCCATTGTTTTACAGTTGTGAGGAAATGACCCAGTCTGGTCTCACCTTCCACCATTAATTTGTCTTCGCCTACACCCTTCTCCTTATTTATCTCTAACAGCTCCTTTATATGTTCTCATTTACCCACACACACACACATACACAGACAAACACACACACACACGGCCGAAAGTGTTGGCACCCCTGAATATTTCTCCCAGAAAATTATTGTAATTACACATGTTTTGTTATACACATGTTTTTTTCCTTTGTGTGTATTGGAACAACACAAAAAAACAGAGGAAAAAAAAGGCAAATTTGACATAATTTCACACAAAACTCCAAAAATGGGCCGCACAAAATTATTGGTATCCTCAACTTAATATTTGGTTGCACACCCTTTGGAAAAAATAACTGAAATCAATCACTTCCTTTAACCATCAACAAGCTTCTTACACCTCTCAACTGGACTTTTGGACCACTCTTCTTTTGCAAACGGCTCCAAGTCTCTCATATTTGAAGGGTGCCTTCTCCCAACAGCAATTTTAAGATCTTTCCACAGGTGTTCAATGGGATCTAGATCCAGACTCATTGCTGGCCACTTTAGAACTCTCCACTCTCTCTTTGTTTTAATCCATTTCTGGGTGCTTTTTGAAGTATGTTTGGGGTCATTGTCCTGCTGGAAGACCCATGACCTAGGACGCAAACCCAGCTTTCTGACACTGGGCCCTACATTGCGACCCAAAATCCTTTATTAATCTTCAGATTTCATGATGCCTTGCACACAGTCAAGGCACCCAGTTACAGAGGCAGCAAAACAACCCCAAAACATCTTTGAACCTCCACCATAATTGGAGGTACTGTGTCCTTTTCTTTGTAGGCCTCATTCCATTTTTGGTCAACAGTAGAATGATGTAGTAGAATCTTGGTCTCATCTGTCCACAAGATGTTTTCCCAGAAGGATTTTGGCAAACTGCAGTCTTGCTTTTTTATGTCTCTGTGTCAGCAGTGGGGTCCTCCTGGGTCTACTGCCATAGCGGTTCATTTCATTCAAATGTTGACGGATAGTTCGAGCGGACACTGATGCACCCTGCGCCTGCAGGACAGCTTGAATTTCTTTGGAACTTGATTGGAGCTGCTTATCCACCATCCGGACTATCCTGCGTTGCAA